>JAHPZR010052136.1:0-68149 GCA_019787425.1 Platygyra sinensis
TTAAATTCCATGGCTAACGAAAGAGAAGCTGCTGAAGAAAGAGGGGATTTGATGCCGCTGGAGAAAAAGTGAAGAGATGAAAGCAAGAATGGTTTACGCGAGCGTGCTTGTGATGCAGACACCGAGTCGAGACTCATTAGGGGGCTGAAGAACAGAACATCGTCATGCACGGGTACATGTGGTGAACAAGAAAATAAAAAGGACTGACTGATAGTGTAAAACACCAGGACACAGGTGCTAGGTGATACCGTATATCAACGATGAAGTGGACTCAGCACATAAGCTCATCTCTCCCCAGTCCCAACCATGAGGTGCTTCACACCCCCCGTGCTCACTTCAATTTTTAAATATTATTTTCTTGCCGACTGTTCAATCAACCTTCCAGGTCCCTTCTCACCTATTCTAATGCTGAACTTAAGTCGACATATAGGAATATCTCAACAAAAATACTTCTGGTTCGTGCATATACGCGGGGGGGGAAGACAACATGGGAGGGGCGGGAAGCAACGCGGCGGTGAGTGGTGCGTGTACGGACCGTAAGGGCGCGTGCGCGTGAAGGCAGGGCGAGATGTGGTGTGAAAGAGGGCGGTGAGACGCAAGCGGTGCGCGATAGAGTGCACATAGGGCTATGGACACTAACACACGAGGCACAAGTCCATAGTGTACGTGATCGCACGATAACTCACGACTTGGACCAAAAATCACACGGGGATTGGATGAAAAAAACACACGGGCTCGGGATGCGGGCCAGGGGGTGGATTGAACTAGAGAAAAAAATGATGAAAAGAATTAACCACCCTGCATAAACAGCAGAGACACGACACTACAACGCCAACAATGTGACCGCGTTTTTGTTTATTTCATGCCGGCGTGTGGTGTCTTCGATTGGGGTCAATCTGCTTCTCGCTTGTGTGTGAAGCGCGTGGTTCTGCGGCGACTTGGTGGCGTCAGTGTGATAGCAATTGCAGATGCACATCGGTGCAGACCACGGTTTAGCTGCGCGCGTCCTACATATCCGTGTGCATCATACAATGGGCGGCGTGTCTAATGTCGTGATCGAATGGTAGACATGCGAGTCACCAGTGGGGCTGCGTGCTGTGGAGAAGGTTAGGTTGGGACCTGTGACTTATCTGCATCGCTCTGTATGAGCGCAGGGGCAGACGATTCGACCGAGATAACACAAGCGTGGCAGAAGGACGGCGTGCCTATAGCTGCATGCTTCGATGCTGGTTTGAGCAACGCGAAAATGAGTAGAGCGGAAAAATAAGAGGGAGTGGTGGTGTGAAGCTCGCACGTGAGAGGACGGTGAAATGGAGGAAAGACACAAAGTAGGGGAAGACTGGGTGTGGTCGAGTGAGACAGGGTGCGTGGGACAGGAAGGAGGAACACACGAGACGTGCGAAGGACACACGGTGGTGAGAGACGAAGTCACACACAAACACGGAGACAAACAACACAGTCTCGGCAGAAGCCGGGAACACAGGTCAAGTAACTATGATGGGAAAGGAGCGGAAGTGTGACAATTAGACATGTGGGTATGAGTGAACGTGAGAGGGATGCGTGGTGAGAGGACGAGTAAAGGAACAGACGAGTGGCGGACATCACGGTGGAGCGTAGGAGATGAGGACACACAGACAATGAACCAATGCGGCACGATGCACACGCTACAGTGAGCAGAGGACACAGTGGCACAGAGAAAGAAAAGTGACAGCGCGAGCGTTGACAAATTTCCGATACGCGTTGCACGTGGCAACGAGGCGTACGACGCAGACCTTACACAACGTGACAAGCAAGAACACGACGAAAGTCAGCCGGGGATGCAAGTATGAGGGAAGCTGCCACGCTAATAGACGACCGACACTATGGAGGATGGGAAGAGATGAGCTTGTGCGAACTGCTGACTGTGCGATTGTGTATGGGAAAAAGAGAGAACAACAAGACAGAGAAGCTGGTGTGGGTAAGATAATCACGAGGGACATATGGTGGTGGATATCTCACTAGACGAAAGATGGGCTGGCACCAAGTGCGCAAGGAGAAGCGAGTAGGGAAACACCCTGAGGCACTGTGAGGAAGAGTGGGCGAACTTGACAGCACAACAGAAAAGATAAAGGAAGTAAGAAGACACAAGTACCGAGTAGGGGGACACTCAACGGACGAGGCAGAGAGTAGTGACGAAAATAACAGCTATAGGTGGCGTGGTCTATTAGGCACAGAGACATGGACGGGCGAGGAGAGACATGAGTGGTGGTTCGGGACACAGAAGTTGCGCAGACACAGGCTATAACGTAGTCGAGCGGGTGAGTGGATGAAAGGTGAGCAGAGACCAAACACAAAGCACGTCACGGTAGCAGGATAGGTGTATGGGCAAACGATGACATGAAGAGAAAAAAGTGAGGCAGACGGTGTGTGAGACGTCAGAAGACAGGGAAACGGGGAAGGGAAAGCGACACGGAAACAGGAGTGGAACCAGGTGGATAGTGACACATAGGTGGACGGGAAGAAGACACGGCGAGTCATAATACAGTGTGTGTGATGCAGTGACATAAGGACAAATAGCGGAAATCAGCAAGCGAAGGCGCGGAAGATCGCTAGGGACTAGGCACACAGGGGGGGCCAGATGTGCGTGAGAGTGTGTGAAAGGGGAAGGAAGGGTCAGGAGGAACGAGGGGGGGCGACAAAGGGGGCGAAGGGAGAGAGAAAGGGGGGGGGACGGGAGAGTGCGGCGGAAGGGTGCACCGAGTGGGAAGGGCGGGCGGCGGGCCACGGGGCTGGAAAGCAGGCCGACAACGACGGGCAAGTACGGGACGGGGGGGAAAAGAGAAAGGGAGAGAGCAGCACACACAGAGCACAAGGTAGAACAAAACATTGCGGAGGAGAAAGAGTGGCGGAGAAAAAACAGCGAGGAGGAAGGTCGGGGCACGAGTGGAAAAAAAACGGCAGCAGTGAAGGTTGTGGGGGTGGCACGATGAGACCGCCGGAACGAAGGGAAAAAGGCCCACAGCTTCGGAAAACTGGGGAGAACTGTGCGTTTAGTTCCAGTGCCGGTCGTGGGCGCGCTGAGGTGCGGGGAACGAGACACACTTCGCAGGGAGGGGGGGCGGTGAATCTGGTACCGTGGTAAATAGGGCGGACAGCAGGTAAAAGGGGGGGCTCACTCGGGGAACAGCGTCGCGCCTCTACAGGAGTGGGGCTCGAGAGCAGGAGCCTCTATGTGGGAGTTGGTCGGACCGAGAGGAAGGGTAGGACAAAAAGGAAGGGAGGAGCTGCTGTCGGGCAGGCCGGAAAGTTACGTGGGCACGCGAACAAGTTGGGAAAGGTGGGGGAAATGTGGGGGGAGGAAAAGAATCGTGTCGCGGGGAGGTGGGGTGAGGCCAGACAACAAGAGCGGACAAGTGGCATGGAGGCGCATACGAGCGGGGAAAAAAGTGGGTAGAAGGTAAAAAACGAAGAAAAGAAATGGAAATAACAACCCAAGTCGGTCGAAAAAGCGATGGAAAAAAACAAGAAGGGACGCCAACCATGAACAAGAGTCGCGTAGGCACGAGGTGGGAAATTCGGGAGGACGCTGGTAGAATGCGTGCGGTGCTCTGAGGGCTGAGGAGCAAGGCGAAACAGCCCGCCGCGTAGGGTCAGTCAGGGGGATCTGTCGACAAAAGAGAAAGGAGGGAAAGCAAAAACCAGAATGATCTGGGAAAGTTGGATGTAACAACGGATCCCTTAGGAAAGGTCACGTCGCAGCCAATGTATACATCTTTAAGTCAGTTCTCCGGGGGGTGCGTGACTGTTCTACAGACCATCATGTAAATGGCATCACTATCAGCGTCAGAGATCAAGACGGTGAGCTGTTTGATTTCAATGGCACGCCGCTTGAGTTTGAATTGGAGTTAAATTAATTTTCCATTTATACCATGTGCTCAAACGTTCTTCCGTCTGCACCTCATGATGAATCAAGTCTGTATCCGCAGCTTTCGCCTCACGATTTCAGAATGCAAAAGGCCAATGAAGTTGCAGCTGCTCTAAATGCTGAAGTTGAACATTATCACCGCGTTGCAAAAAAATATAAGCGGGCCAAAAAGATTGTCAACTGGAGTGCTACCGGCTGCGGCGTTGTTTCTGCTTCTTGTTCTGTTGCTGGCCTTGGCAGTGCTCTCTCTGTTGTAGGCCTTCCTGCCGCAATTCCGCTTGGCGGCGTTGGCGGAGCATTTGCTCTTGCTTCTTCAGGGCTGGTAATCGCCAGTAAGAAGCTTGATTCGAAGATTAAAAAACATCGAGAGGTTGTGGCACTAGCAACCGCAAAACGCGACACTGTTTACCGGCTTCATTCCAAAGCTTTAGCCGACAACCAAATATCAGACAGCGAGTTTCAGTTAATCATGACCGAATTTTCACAGTATAACGTGCTGAAAGAGGCTGTAAGGGCAAAACTGACTCAGAATACGTCCCAGCCAGACATTGAGAAGATCAACAAAAATGTTCGAAGCGAGATAGAGGCAGAATTTCGAAAAAAAATAAACGCTCTCACCACCGGCTAGAATTAACATACCAAAAATTTAATTCAGGGTTTCATTTTAGCGTGACAAAAAGTCACGCGTGACGTTGCATGACGAAAAAAGCAAAACCCTAGTGGGGAGGTGCTCGGTGGCTGTTTCTTTGCCTAGCCCCGGCTAGGTCTTTCCCGCCGCTGACAAGGCGGCTGTCCCTTCCCATTTATACTCCGGGACTGAGTTGAGATCCTGGGGGATCTCTGAGCACCTCCCAGTTATGTGCTGGGCCGGAGCGGGCTCACCCGGGGTTGTCACCGCACACTCGGTCTCACCCTCTACTCCTGACAACTTCATGCACGTGCTTTTTAAGGAATCAGAGGGGGCCGGCCTCACATCCAAGAACACCACCAATCAGTTGCTACTCGTTTATTGGCCCGTATGAGTTATTTATATTGCATAAGCCGGGCTTTATCGGGCATGTGGTGCATTTTTGTAAAACGCGTGCGTATTTGAATAAATAATAAAAATATAAAATGATCGTACTGATTCACACAATTTGGCATGCTATCGCCGAACTTTCGCTGCCTTCTTGGCAAAAAGAAGTCAGAGATATAACATATCAAGTCATAAACGCGATGAAAGAGGCAAAAAAAATTTGAGTGTTGTTTGAGACGTGACGTGATCCATAAAATATTTTGCCTCGTCACATGTAAACAAGCCTGAATTTGCATACACGGAATATTTAATTACCGGACGCATTTCCACTTGATGTTTTGACGTGCCAGTCATCGTCGTTTGACAAAAGAAAATCGACAAGCTGTTGTGGATTCATGTTTTTCATAAATTCAAAGGCTTGTTCAGGTACGGGGATTTTTTTTATTTCTCTGTTTGGAATATAAAAATATGTCATTGGCATGCCTCACTCGCTGTGACCTCTTGAAGGTTTTGCTCTCCTTTCGCTTTGGTTTATCAGTCCGTTTCTTCCTCTGCCCATAACAAAATAGATGCCGCATTTCTTCAATATAAAATAATTCTGTGTCGCAAAACAATAACTCATTTTTCACCTTACACACATATATAATGAGGCGTTCTGTGTCACATTTTTTTATGCTTCTGAAGCGGTCGGCGGCGAAGCAATGCGAGCCGTCGGCCGCTTCAGAAGCATAAAAAAATGTGACACAGAACCCTCATTATATATGTGTGTGCTGCGGACAAATAATCTCTCTTAACGCAGAAATGGCCAGGGTAGCGGACGTCGAGCGTGGAAATTTCGTCTGCGAATATCACTGGTATATATTGAGGACCACCCACAATATTCGCCCCTACCCTTTGAATAGCCATCCCAGAGCTATGAACCCCACTCTAATACTAGCAAAGCTATTTCAAGTCTTCGACGAGGTGGGGAAAAGCCTTAGTATCGGCCTGGAACACGGGTTAGCACCAGTTACCAGCGAAGTTGTTTTTTAGAAAGGGAAGGCAACCTGTCTCCCAGGATACAATCTGTCACCAGTCCATGAGGACTGGAACAGGTCAGGTTCTAGGAGGAGGAGCAGGGTAATAATACTCAAGCTGCCATATAGTTATAAAAGTTTATACTACAATGTGAATGCTAATGTTATTCATAATTATATGTAAAACTGGAATTGTTTAATTTTTTTTTACAAAATTATAGACCAGCCTAGGAACTCCACCCATGTGACATCCATGTGTGCTTCACCAGCCACAACAAATGATGTATGCATTGCAATCAAATTGGTAGCCAGGCAATTGCAGGCAACCAAGTGAAGCATATCCCTCAAGATTACATTGATGAATTGATTATTTGAATTGTGAATCTGCTAATCAAATAAATAAATTGCTTCAAGAATGCAATAATGAATTGATTATTGAAATAATGAACTCCCTAGTCATAAACCCATCAGCCATAGTCTTGAAACAACTAGTTGGTTCAGTATTCCAGTAATCATTCATTATTGCATTCTTGAAATAACTAGCAGGTTCAATATGCCATTAAGGGTCCATTTATCAATTCATAAATCTAATCTTGAAGGGTACCCTTCACTTGGTTTGACTGTAAACAACACGTCCACTTAAAAAATATATTACTAACAATAGAAACATAAGCTTACTGCATACCCGCTCTCATATGGTCAATCATCTGCAAGATCTTACTACTACACATTCAATGAAAGTGAAAAACAGTCAGGTCATATGCTTAAAATTTTAACAGGACTATTAATGTTATACATGTTCAGCTGTATATGTAATGCTGCACCTGCAAGCTAAAAACTGTAGAACAAGTAGAAAACAATATAAAACAATTTTATTTTTAGTTCGTATTGTGTGATCGTCCGGGTGAGTGTAGTTCTGAAAAGAACTGTTGTTGGTGACTGACGTTTCGACAACCTGAGCGGAAGTCATCTTCAGAGTCAAGTGAATAGTGTTTGTCAGTCGATGTTGTTATAAGTCTGGTCAGTTGAAAACGATTGGTCAGTTAAGCCATGATGTTATTGGCTGAAAGACTCGTGTAAAGTTACACATGTTACTACAGTCACTATACCTTACATTAAGGGCACTTCTGAGACCATCTCACGGATCTTACAGCCCTACAACATCCGTGTAGCCCACAAACCTACAACCACGTTACGACACTTACTGACTAACGTTAAAGACCGAGACGAACCTAACAACAGACAGGGAGCAGTTTACAAGATCAAATGCTCTGACTGCGAGGCTTCCTACATTGGTGAGACTGGCAGAAACCTTAACACAAGACTGACTGAACACAAACGAGCGACGAGAAATGGTGATGTCAACAATCACATTGCTGTGCATCATCAACTGACAAACCACAACATTGACTGGGACTCTGCCCAATGCTTAACCTACAGTACTAACTATTTTCAACGACTGACTCTGGAAAGCTGGTACACTAACTTAGAACAAACACCTCTTAACAGATGTCAACAACTACCGGCGCCTTACAAACGACTTATCCGCGACGAAAACGAAACCGACAACCGGACTTCTAACAGACCGACTTAATTTTGACTAACAATAAATTTAACTAACAAAAGACGGATCGAAACTGACCAATGACTGATGACAAACTTTACACGAGTCTTTCAGCCAATAACATCATGGCTTAACTGACCAATCGTTTTCAACTGACCAGACTTATAACAACATCGACTGACAAACACTATTCACTTGACTCTGAAGATGACTTCCGCTCAGGTTGTCGAAACGTCAGTCACCAACAACAGTTCTTTTCAGAACTACACTCACCCGGACGATCACACAATACGAACTACTGATACTCCTGGGTTCAAACCATTTACTATGTTAAATTTTATTTTTATAATTGATTGACTGATTTACTTTATGTGATTCTTTTTTAGTCATACAAAAACAATCATTTAATTTCTATTTTGCGCTTTTAAAACAAAAAGCTTGTAATCCATCTTCTTGATGACTTTCACGTAGTCAACGTTTTTTGTTCATCCATCTGAAAAAGCCAGTTCCACAATCCACCGTATTCATAAATGGCGGCCGCGCGGAACGACCTGGTTTCGAATGCATGAAAATGAGGCTTGGTAGGCTACAGAATCCTTGAAGAGCACTTAGACTTGTAATACAAATCGCCTTTGTTATCAAAATTTCTTAAAAACTCTATTGAAATCGTGGATATTTTGGAATATAACGGGATAAAAAGCTTCTTCAAGTTTCCGAACAAGATATCTTTGCGTTATAAGTACGAAATCCGTCGTGGAGAGGCTGTGAGATGCCGACAAATTGCTGTGTACCGCTCTGTACAAAGAAGGACAAACGAGACACAGAGACGGGCGAAAAGATTTCTTTTTTTCGCTTTCCAGAGGACGAAGACCTTATGAAGCAATGGATCCACGCTATCAGGAGAGATGTTGGGCCGTACTTTTCCGTAAATGAGGGAACCCGGGTTTGTTCGAGACATTTCAAGGCGGAGGATTTGCGTAAAAGTCTGAACGGCAGGGTTAGCCCCAGACCAGGAGCTGTGCCAAGCATATTTGCATGGAAGCGAAGTTCGCCTAGAAAACGAGCACCGCCGACACCACGCTTCACGGCTACAACTGTGGCAAAGGATTTAACGTCAGAAGCTGGTGAGGTTACGGATTCGGCAGCCGAAAGCTGTGAAATTGGAACGTCAACAAATATGGCGGCCGACTTGGCCTTTCCGGAAACAGCGGAAATGCAAAACACGACCCTGAAACATTTTGTCGAGAAATCTGAAAAAAGATTTACTGATAGCTGAACTTGAAGACAAGCTTTCCGCAGCTCTAGCGAAGAATGAAGAACTACAGGAACTGGTTTCAAAACTGAAAGAGAAAGTTACAGATCTTGAGGAGAAATACGAGAAACTTGAGGAGCGGTTGTTTTCATTTAAAAACATCGCCTCACAGGACTCACTGGTGGCATTTTACACTGGATTTCCAAACTACCAGACAATGATGGCCTTGTACGACTATTTGGACCCTGGTGACAGGGGTGAAAACATCAGCTATTGGTTGTCTGGGAAAGATGTCGATGGCACTGCCAGGCCAGTGAAACAAGGAAGACAAGGACCTTGAAGACAGTGGACGAGTTTTTTCTAACATTGTGTAGGCTGAGGCAAGGTTTTGCCGAGTTGCATTTAGCTCACTTGTTTAATATCTCTCAGCCAACTGTGAGTAGAATTTTTATCTCTTGGATAAATTTTTTGTATTTGAAACTTGGCAACATAAATATTTGGCCTTCCAGAGAACTAGTCAATGAGACAATGCCAGAAGATTTTAAGGCCAAGTATCCTACCACAAGGGTAATCATTGACTGCACAGAAGTGCGTTGTGAAATGCCGAGTAGCCTTCTTTTAAATAGTGAGCTGTTTAGTTCATATAAGCACCATACTACTTTAAAGGCATTAGTGGGAATTTCACCAAAAGGGTTCTTTACCTTTATCGGGCAACTATACACAGGCAGCATATCTGACAGGGAAATGGTAGAACGCAGTGGCTTCTTGAACCTTCCCTTTTCAAAAGGAGACACTGTAATGGCTGACAAGGGTTTTACGATTGAAGACATACTTCCCCTAGGAGTCTCTTTAAACATCCCCCCTTCCCTGGGAATGTCTGATCAGATGTCAGCTGAAGATGTGACAGCAACACAAGAAATTGCTAGTTATTTTAATACAGTTAATTTTGTGAACATTTCCTTAGTTTTTTATTGATTATTCATGTCAAGGGACATTGTGCTGACTGGGAAATCCCTAAATGGTTTGACAATCAAAATTGTACTTACTACACAACTTTTGCTTACATTAGCTGTGGTTGAAGAAGGCAGCTTTACCTATATATAAATTTGAGATTTGCCTCAGAAAAGTGAAATTTTCCCATCTAATTGAATTTACTCTGTAAAATACTCTTCAAGGTCAGAAAAAAGGAACTACCCGAAACAAGGGCTTTTGTTGATTGTAGGGTCTATCAGTAGCCAAAGTAACCAGAAAGTTTAATTTACCCAAGCATATTATGCAAGCAGGTATTTTAACAATGGGAAAATTATAAAGGGGAAATCATGTTTGCCTTAGGTGGTGTAGCCAAAGATATCATCATGTATCCAATACATTTTGATACAATTTTACTTAGATCATGTGATTTTTTTTTAAGAAAAAAAAGCTTCTGGGCACTGTTATAAGCATGGAACAGTTGTAGTTCAAAATACAGGGATGTCAAAAGTACTTGGCTGTATATGAAAATTGCTACCAACTTCATCACCACAACTGGGTACTCAGGAAGACTGCTATATAATGAACCTTAAGATTAAAATACTTAGGCATACTACTTCAAAGCCTTAAGACAACCCCGCATCATAATTCTGACAAGCTTAAGTTTGGAACTGCAACTCTTTTCAACCTATTAAGCTCCAATGATTACCATGATCACAAATTCTCCTTCCTAGGTTACCTACACTTTCTGCAGTTGTGGTGTTGTAGTTGAGAGAGATTCTTTGCAAAACCTGAGTCTAACTTTGCTGATCTCTATTATCAAGACTTGGGTTTGTTTCATTATTTATATTTTTACCAGGAGAATCTCACTGCTGATCACTACATTGGAGCTTATTGGTCAACTGATAAATGATGTAAAATAAATATTGACAAGTATTCAGTGTACTTCAAAAACTCATTAATAATTCATAAGCACATGACCCTATCAGAGACGTCAAATTGATCACGTGCATGAACCTTTATACCTGGTAAAAACGTGGTCATTCTGAAAAGCCAGGGAAGGGACTTGATTTCAGTCCCAGGGAAAAGTGGGGTTGAATGCCTAAACAATACAATTATCGCTGAATTTTTAATGAGAACGACTACCATGATCTTTATATAAAGATCACACGTAATCTTTATATAAAGATCTCAATCAATTACATTAAAAATTCATGCATAATGATAATCACACATTAACAACCAACATAACAGGCGTACAAATAGTTCACCCCGTGTTCACAATATTTATTTCATTTCCCTGGATAATATTTTACAATACAAAGATACACATGGTTTTACTTTGTTGCAAAATTAAACGTGCAGTTCTGAAACACTGACTTAGACATCTCTATATGAAATAGTGGAACCAGAGAATTAACTCTGAAGTGTAAATTATAGTGCTACTTAAACCCATGAATAACCCACTGGGCGTTAGCCCTAGTAAAGGGAAACAGGGAACCACACGAGGCAAGAAAAAATCTTTAGACCTCGGTGGGAATCGAACCCAGGACCTCCGGAATAGATCTACCGTTACTCTGCCGACTGAGCTACAAGGTCGCACAGAGAAAGTCGGGGACGATTTTAGATGGTGAATCGCGGCGAAGAGAAAGTAAGGGTACATATGAATGTTGTGCCGCGTAGCACTGGGAACACAAATAGTCATATGTACCCTTACTTTCTCTTCGCCGCGATTCACCATCTAAAATCGTCCCCGACTTTCTCTGTGCAACCTTGTAGCTCAGTCGGCAGAGTAACGGTTAGATCTATTCCGGAGGTCGTGGGTTCGATTCCCACCGAGGTCTAAAGATTTTTTCTTTGCCTCGTGTGGTTCCCTGTTTCCCTTTACTAGGGCTAACGCCCAGTGGGTTATTCATGGGTTTAAGTAGGCACTATAATTTACACTTCAGAGTTAATTCTCTGGTTCCACTATTTGTGTTTCCCAGTGCTACGCGGCACAACATTCACATCTATATGAAATACTTCACTAGGCATTGGCATGTTACATAATTCTTCATCCCTAACTTCGTAATTCAAATCTAAGTCGGGAACATCCACTACATCACGAGGTGGCCCCAATAAATCGCTCACATTCCGTTTGCTAATGCACTTTGTTTCGGTACCAGAAACAGTGCATTAGCAAACGGAATGTGAGCGATTTATTGGGCCACCTCGTGATGTAGTGGATGTTCCCGACTTAGATTTGAATTACGAAGTTAGGGATGAAGAATTATGTAACATGCCAATGCCTAGTGAAGTATTTCATATAGATGTGAATGTTGTGCCGCGTAGCACTCGGGAACACAAATAGTGGAACCAGAGAATTAACTCTGAAGTGTAAATTATAGTGCTACTTAAACCCATGAATAACCCACTGGGCGTTAGCCCTAGTAAAGGGAAACAGGGAACCACACGAGGCAAAGAAAAAATCTTTTGACCTCGGTGGGAATCGAACCCACGACCTCCGGAATAGATCTACCGTTACTCTGCCGACTGAGCTACAAGGTTCGCACAGAGAAAGTCGGGGACGATTTTAGATGGTGAATCGCGGCGAAGAGAAAGTAAGGGTACATATGGACTATTTGTGTTTCCCAGTGCTACGCGGCACAACATTCATATGTACCCTTACTTTCTCTTCGCCGCGATTCACCATCTAAAATCGTCCCCGACTTTCTCTGTGCGACCTTGTAGCTCAGTCGGCAGAGTAACGGTAGATCTATTCCGGAGGTCCTGGGTTCGATTCCCACCGAGGTCTAAAGATTTTTTCTTGCCTCGTGTGGTTCCCTGTTTCCCTTTACTAGGGCTAACGCCCAGTGGGTTATTCATGGGTTTAAGTAGCACTATAATTTACACTTCAGAGTTAATTCTCTGGTTCCACTATTTCATATAGAGATGTCTAAGTCAGTGTTTCAGAACTGCACGTTTAATTTTGCAACAAAGTAAAACCATGTGTATCTTTGTATTGTAAAATATTATCCAGGGAAATGAAATAAATATTGTGAACACGGGGTGAACTATTTGTACGCCTGTTATGTTGGTTGTTAATGTGTGATTATCATTATGCATGAATTTTTAATGTAATTGATTGAGATCTTTATATAAAGATTACGTGTGATCTTTATATAAAGATCATGGTAGTCGTTCTCATTAAAAATTCAGCGATAATTGTATTGTTTAGGCATTCAACCCCACTTTTCCCTGGGACTGAAATCAAGTCCCTTCCCTGGCTTTTCAGAATGACCACGTTTTTACCAGGTATAAAGGTTCATGCACGTGATCAATTTGACGTCTCTGATAGGGTCATGTGCTTATGAATTATTAATGAGTTTTTGAAGTACACTGAATACTTGTCAATATTTATTTTACATCATTTATCAGTTGACCAATAAGCTCCAATGTAGTGATCAGCAGTGAGATTCTCCTGGTAAAAATATAAATAATGAAACAAACCCAAGTCTTGATAATAGAGATCAGCAAAGTTAGACTCAGGTTTTGCAAAGAATCTCTCTCAACTACAACACCACAACTGCAGAAAGTGTAGGTAACCTAGGAAGGAGAATTTGTGATCATGGTAATCATTGGAGCTTAATAGGTTGAAAAGAGTTGCAGTTCCAAACTTAAGCTTGTCAGAATTATGATGCGGGGTTGTCTTAAGGCTTTGAAGTAGTATGCCTAAGTATTTTAATCTTAAGGTTCATTATATAGCAGTCTTCCTGAGTACCCAGTTGTGGTGATGAAGTTGGTAGCAATTTTCATATACAGCCAAGTACTTTTGACATCCCTGTATTTTGAACTACAACTGTTCCATGCTTATAACAGTGCCCAGAAGCTTTTTTTTCTTAAAAAAAAATCACATGATCTAAGTAAAATTGTATCAAAATGTATTGGATACATGATGATATCTTTGGCTACACCACCTAAGGCAAACATGATTTCCCCTTTATAATTTTCCCATTGTTAAAATACCTGCTTGCATAATATGCTTGGGTAAATTAAACTTTCTGGTTACTTTGGCTACTGATAGACCCTACAATCAACAAAAGCCCTTGTTTCGGGTAGTTCCTTTTTTCTGACCTTGAAGAGTATTTTACAGAGTAAATTCAATTAGATGGGAAAATTTCACTTTTCTGAGGCAAATCTCAAATTTATATATAGGTAAAGCTGCCTTCTTCAACCACAGCTAATGTAAGCAAAAGTTGTGTAGTAAGTACAATTTTGATTGTCAAACCATTTAGGGATTTCCCAGTCAGCACAATGTCCCTTGACATGAATAATCAATAAAAAACTAAGGAAATGTTCACAAAATTAACTGTATTAAAATAACTAGCAATTTCTTGTGTTGCTGTCACATCTTCAGCTGACATCTGATCAGACATTCCCAGGGAAGGGGGGATGTTTAAAGAGACTCCTAGGGGAAGTATGTCTTCAATCGTAAAACCCTTGTCAGCCATTACAGTGTCTCCTTTTGAAAAGGGAAGGTTCAAGAAGCCACTGCGTTCTACCATTTCCCTGTCAGATATGCTGCCTGTGTATAGTTGCCCGATAAAGGTAAAGAACCCTTTTGGTGAAATTCCCACTAATGCCTTTAAAGTAGTATGGTGCTTATATGAACTAAACAGCTCACTATTTAAAAGAAGGCTACTCGGCATTTCACAACGCACTTCTGTGCAGTCAATGATTACCCTTGTGGTAGGATACTTGGCCTTAAAATCTTCTGGCATTGTCTCATTGACTAGTTCTCTGGAAGGCCAAATATTTATGTTGCCAAGTTTCAAATACAAAAAATTTATCCAAGAGATAAAAATTCTACTCACAGTTGGCTGAGAGATATTAAACAAGTGAGCTAAATGCAACTCGGCAAAACCTTGCCTCAGCCTACACAATGTTAGAAAAAACTCGTCCACTGTCTTCAAGGTCCTTGTCTTCCTTGTTTCACTGGCCTGGCAGTGCCATCGACATCTTTCCCAGACAACCAATAGCTGATGTTTTCACCCCTGTCACCAGGGTCCAAATAGTCGTACAAGGCCATCATTGTCTGGTAGTTTGGAAATCCAGTGTAAAATGCCACCAGTGAGTCCTGTGAGGCGATGTTTTTAAATGAAAACAACCGCTCCTCAAGTTTCTCGTATTTCTCCTCAAGATCTGTAACTTTCTCTTTCAGTTTTGAAACCAGTTCCTGTAGTTCTTCATTCTTCGCTAGAGCTGCGGAAAGCTTGTCTTCAAGTTCAGCTATCAGTAAATCTTTTTTCAGATTTCTCGACAAAATGTTTCAGGGTCGTGTTTTGCATTTCCGCTGTTTCCGGAAAGGCCAAGTCGGCCGCCATATTTGTTGACGTTCCAATTTCACAGCTTTCGGCTGCCGAATCCGTAACCTCACCAGCTTCTGACGTTAAATCCTTTGCCACAGTTGTAGCCGTGAAGCGTGGTGTCGGCGGTGCTCGTTTTCTAGGCGAACTTCGCTTCCATGCAAATATGCTTGGCACAGCTCCTGGTCTGGGGCTAACCCTGCCGTTCAGACTTTTACGCAAATCCTCCGCCTTGAAATGTCTCGAACAAACCCGGGTTCCCTCATTTACGGAAAAGTACGGCCCAACATCTCTCCTGATAGCGTGGATCCATTGCTTCATAAGGTCTTCGTCCTCTGGAAAGCGAAAAAAAGAAATCTTTTCGCCCGTCTCTGTGTCTCGTTTGTCCTTCTTTGTACAGAGCGGTACACAGCAATTTGTCGGCATCTCACAGCCTCTCCACGACGGATTTCGTACTTATAACGCAAAGATATCTTGTTCGGAAACTTGAAGAAGCTTTTTATCCCGTTATATTCCAAAATATCCACGATTTCAATAGAGTTTTTAAGAAATTTTGATAACAAAGGCGATTTGTATTACAAGTCTAAGTGCTCTTCAAGGATTCTGTAGCCTACCAAGCCTCATTTTCATGCATTCGAAACCAGGTCGTTCCGCGCGGCCGCCATTTATGAATACGGTGGATTGTGGAACTGGCTTTTTCAGATGGATGAACAAAAAACGTTTGACTACGTGAAAGTCATCAAGAAGATGGATTACAAGCTTTTTTGTTTTAAAAGCGCAAAATAGAAATTAAATGATTGTTTTTGTATGACTAAAAAAGAATCACATAAAGTAAATCAGTCAATCAATTATAAAAATAAAATTTAACATAGTAAATGGTTTGAACCCAGGAGTATCAGTAGTTCGTATTGTGTGATCGTCCGGGTGAGTGTAGTTCTGAAAAGAACTGTTGTTGGTGACTGACGTTTCGACAACCTGAGCGGAAGTCATCTTCAGAGTCAAGTGAATAGTGTTTGTCAGTCGATGTTGTTATAAGTCTGGTCAGTTGAAAACGATTGGTCAGTTAAGCCATGATGTTATTGGCTGAAAGACTCGTGTAAAGTTTGTCATCAGTCATTGGTCAGTTTCGATCCGTCTTTTGTTAGTTAAATTTATTGTTAGTCAAAATTAAGTCGGTCTGTTAGAAGTCCGGTTGTCGGTTTCGTTTTCGTCGCGGATAAGTCGTTTGTAAGGCGCCGGTAGTTGTTGACATCTGTTAAGAGGTGTTTGTTCTAAGTTAGTGTACCAGCTTTCCAGAGTCAGTCGTTGAAAATAGTTAGTACTGTAGGTTAAGCATTGGGCAGAGTCCCAGTCAATGTTGTGGTTTGTCAGTTGATGATGCACAGCAATGTGATTGTTGACATCACCATTTCTCGTCGCTCGTTTGTGTTCAGTCAGTCTTGTGTTAAGGTTTCTGCCAGTCTCACCAATGTAGGAAGCCTCGCAGTCAGAGCATTTGATCTTGTAAACTGCTCCCTGTCTGTTGTTAGGTTCGTCTCGGTCTTTAACGTTAGTCAGTAAGTGTCGTAACGTGGTTGTAGGTTTGTGGGCTACACGGATGTTGTAGGGCTGTAAGATCCGTGAGATGGTCTCAGAAGTGCCCTTAATGTAAGGTATAGTGACTGTAGTAACATGTGTAACTTTACACGAGTCTTTCAGCCAATAACATCATGGCTTAACTGACCAATCGTTTTCAACTGACCAGACTTATAACAACATCGACTGACAAACACTATTCACTTGACTCTGAAGATGACTTCCGCTCAGGTTGTCGAAACGTCAGTCACCAACAACAGTTCTTTTCAGAACTACACTCACCCGGACGATCACACAATACGAACTAAAAATAAAATTGTTTTATATTGTTTTCTACTTGTTCTACAGTTTTTAGCTTGCAGGTGCAGCATTACATATACAGCTGAACATGTATAACATTAATAGTCCTGTTAAAATTTTAAGCATATGACCTGACTGTTTTTCACTTTCATTGAATGTGTAGTAGTAAGATCTTGCAGATGATTGACCATATGAGAGCGGGTATGCAGTAAGCTTATGTTTCTATTGTTAGTAATATATTTTTTAAGTGGACGTGTTGTTTACAGTCAAACCAAGTGAAGGGTACCCTTCAAGATTAGATTTATGAATTGATAAATGGACCCTTAATGGCATATTGAACCTGCTAGTTATTTCAAGAATGCAATAATGAATGATTACTGGAATACTGAACCAACTAGTTGTTTCAAGACTATGGCTGATGGGTTTATGACTAGGGAGTTCATTATTTCAATAATCAATTCATTATTGCATTCTTGAAGCAATTTATTTATTTGATTAGCAGATTCACAATTCAAATAATCAATTCATCAATGTAATCTTGAGGGATATGCTTCACTTGGTTGCCTGCAATTGCCTGGCTACCAATTTGATTGCAATGCATACATCATTTGTTGTGGCTGGTGAAGCACACATGGATGTCACATGGGTGGAGTTCCTAGGCTGGTCTATAATTTTGTAAAAAAAAATTAAACAATTCCAGTTTTACATATAATTATGAATAACATTAGCATTCACATTGTAGTATAAACTTTTATAACTATATGGCAGCTTGAGTATTATTACCCTGCTCCTCCTCCTAGAACCTGACCTGTTCCAGTCCTCATGGACTGGTGACAGATTGTATCCTGGGAGACAGGTTGCCTTCCCTTTCTAAAAAAACAACTTCGCTGGTAACTGGTGCTAACCCGTGTTCCAGGCCGATACTAAGGCTTTTTCCCACCTCGTCGAAGACTTGAAATAGCTTTGCTAGTATTAGAGTGGGGTTCATAGCTCTGGGATGGCTATTCAAAGGGTAGGGGCGAATATTGTGTGTGGTCCTCAATATATACCAGTGATATTCGCAGACGAAATTTCCACGCTCGACGTCCGCTACCCTGGCCATTTCTGCGTTAAGAGAGATTATTTGTCCGCAGCACACACATATATAATGAGGGTTCTGTGTCACATTTTTTTATGCTTCTGAAGCGGCCGACGGCTCGCATTGCTTCGCCGCCGACCGCTTCAGAAGCATAAAAAAATGTGACACAGAACGCCTCATTATATATGTGTGTAAGGTGAAAAATGAGTTATTGTTTTGCGACACAGAATTATTTTATATTGAAGAAATGCGGCATCTATTTTGTTATGGGCAGAGGAAGAAACGGACTGATAAACCAAAGCGAAAGGAGAGCAAAACCTTCAAGAGGTCACAGCGAGTGAGGCATGCCAATGACATATTTTTATATTCCAAACAGAGAAATAAAAAAAATCCCCGTACCTGAACAAGCCTTTGAATTTATGAAAAACATGAATCCACAACAGCTTGTCGATTTTCTTTTGTCAAACGACGATGACTGGCACGTCAAAACATCAAGTGGAAATGCGTCCGGTAATTAAATATTCCGTGTATGCAAATTCAGGCTTGTTTACATGTGACGAGGCAAAATATTTTATGGATCACGTCACGTCTCAAACAACACTCAAATTTTTTTTGCCTCTTTCATCGCGTTTATGACTTGATATGTTATATCTCTGACTTCTTTTTGCCAAGAAGGCAGCGAAAGTTCGGCGATAGCATGCCAAATTGTGTGAATCAGTACGATCATTTTATATTTTTATTATTTATTCAAATACGCACGCGTTTTACAAAAATGCACCACATGCCCGATAAAGCCCGGCTTATGCAATATAAATAACTCATACGGGCCAATAAACGAGTAGCAACTGATTGGTGGTGTTCTTGGATGTGAGGCCGGCCCCCTCTGATTCCTTAAAAAGCACGTGCATGAAGTTGTCAGGAGTAGAGGGTGAGACCGAGTGTGCGGTGACAACCCCGGGTGAGCCCGCTCCGGCCCAGCACATAACTGGGAGGTGCTCAGAGATCCCCCAGGATCTCAACTCAGTCCCGGAGTATAAATGGGAAGGGACAGCCGCCTTGTCAGCGGCGGGAAAGACCTAGCCGGGGCTAGGCAAAGAAACAGCCACCGAGCACCTCCCCACTAGGGTTTTGCTTTTTTCGTCATGCAACGTCACGCGTGACTTTTTGGTTACAAAGTAGTGAATTTGAGTGATTTGGTGGGTTTTGCGTTGACATTTTTACTGCACGTTATAAGAAGGAGTCGAGGGTGGAAAGCTTATTTTCGACGGCCCAGCGCCAAGCAAATTTTCACCCAGAAATTTGAATCGCCCGGCTTCCAAATCGAACACCAGATAAACTGAAAGGTTGATGCTTTTTCTCGTGGCATTCAATCGAAGATACATTTGAAATCCAAGTGTTTTCCAGAAATACAGCTTTCGAAGCGACCAGCATCCGCGGCCAAGATTTCGTGTGCTAAGAGCAACAGTCACGCTGTTTGCTCCACGCTGATTGGATGTCGCAGTGATATGTGTACCCCCGCACACATATCACTAGTGATATGTGTACCCCCTCCAATATGGCGGCCAGTGATATGTGTATCCCCCACCCACCTCCCCTCCAAAAAATAAATAATTACGGCTAACTTGTGTTAATGGACAGAAATCGGTGAGCACAGATCAGACATGATTTTTTCAAGGTAGCAACACTAGAAACCATTTATTTGCAACCATTGCAACCATTCATTTGCAACTGAACCATCTTCCACAATCAGAACTGTAACGGACACGACTCGTGAGTCCGACATGTCCATGTAATCACTGAAATGTAAATAAAGCGAAATGGATTTCATGCCTTGGCTGATAATATTCTTATGGGCCAGTAGCAAAAATCAAACAATCTACTGGAAATATAAAGGAATCGAAATTGTCACTGAAACAAAAATATATCTTGGGGATACACATATCACTGGTGACTGCAATCGTAGTGAAATGTGTATCCCCTGGCCTATTGGCGTTGTTGCTTGTCTAGCAAATTACTACCTACTAGCTTTTTTACTGGCTAGTACGTAAGTGCATGAAATATTCTATCAACTGACAGCAAGTATTATTTATCACTGGCAAATTTAAAAATTAGACAGACGACACCGCGCTAGCCAGGGGATACACATATCACTGAGATCGCCAGTTCAGTGATATGTGTATCCCCAACATATCTCGGGGATACGCATATCACGGCAATCGTAGTCAGTGATATGCGTATCCCCTGGTAAAGCAAACGCTGTTGTCGGTCCAGCAAAGTACTAGCTAAGCTTATATATGGCTAGTAAGTGTAGTATTGATTCCAAATTGACAGACGAAAGCGAGTTAACCAGGGGATACACATATCACTGCGATCGCCGTTCAGTGATATGTGTAGCGCCAATATATCTTGGGGATACACTGTGGATACGCATATCGTGGCAATCGTAGTCAGTGATATATGTATCCCCTTGTTAAAGCAAGCGCTGCTGTCTGTTCGGCAAAGTACTATGGCGTGTGATCCCCACCAAAATTAGCTTTCCTAATTTCTGGTTGCCCAACTAAATTGTGTTCTATCAATTTCGCTTATGTGCATATAAATTCTATCCTGTGACTTCAAATTCGGAAACAACAAATTCTATCTCGTGATATCAAATTCGGTAACACCAAATTACATCTCACCAAGTCAAATTCGGAAAGACTGAATTCTATTCTGTGACATCGAATTCCGTGATACCAAATTTTATCCTGTCACATCAAATTCGGAAAGACTAAATTCTACATACATACATTTATTTTTGTTTTCAAATAAAAAAATTACAAATTGAACATGCCCGCGGATAGCATATGCTAGTCTAGGCGGGTCATGTTAACAAAAATTATTAATAAACAACTAGGTATAACTAAATACAAGAGGATTAAAGAGACTAAAATTGACAACAATAACTAAGGACCAATAATAAACTAACGGAATTACAAATGGTAATTAACAACAGTTACGACGAGAGACTAGAGATACACGAAAATGATATTGTTGAATATTAAAGATACATACTAAGAGGAGAATAAATTCAGCTTTACTTTTTGAATAATAACTGGTAGATCAATGTAACAGTCTTCTGAAGCTAGAATTTCAAAAAGTATTTGTTTTATTTTCCTCTTAAAAACAGTTTTTGGAAGTTTTCTTAAAGACATGGGCATTTCATTCCAGATTTTTGTTCCGATTCTAGAGAATGAGTTCACTTGAATTGAAAGTCTAGAACTTTGTGTGTAAAAGTTATTTGAAACAGATGATCGAGTATTATAAGAATGAATATCGGAAATGTCTTGGAAGAGATCTTGAATGTTTCCAGGAGCATTTCTGTGTCGTATTTCAAACATAAGGTTAGCTAAAAGCTCATAATACAAAAATTTTAACGGTAAAACACCGGCATCAATAAAAAAAGGAATCGTATGCTGATTTCGCTCAGAAAAATAGATAAAGCGAAGAGCTCGCTTTTGGAGTTTGAGAAGCTTTTCAAGGTGAGATTTATATGCTTGGCCCCAGGCCGTCAAACCATAAGTTAAATAAGGAGTAACTAGGGATCTATAGATAGTTAAGAGAGTGTGTCTTGGCAGAAAATGCCGTAGTTTACAAATCAATTCTACAGTTCGGCTTATTTTAATAGCTACATGATCAATATGTTGTTTCCAAGAAAGATTATTATCAATTATTACACCTAGATATCTCACAAATTCTTTACATTCTAGAGCCACATTCTTATTTTGATCATTATCGAATATCATAATTTTGGGAAGATAATTAAGTTTTCTCTGAACTGGTCTAAAGATAACAAAATTTGTTTTTTTAATGTTTAAGGTTAATTTATTAGCCGTTAACCAATCGAACAACTTGCAGAGTTCTTCATTTACAGTGGACTCAAGGGACTTAAGATTTTTGTCAGCATACAATGCATTCGTGTCGTCAGCAAATAAAAAAAGTTTAAGTTTGTCAGAGGATTCTTGGATATCGTTGATATAGATTAGGAAAAGTAATGGGCCTAGGACTGAGCCTTGCGGTACACCACAAGTGGTATTTTGCGTTTTGGATATATAAGAGCCAATTTGCGTAGTTTGAGTTCGACCATACAAGTAAGATGAGAACCATTTATTTATAACACCACGAAAACCATAGTGCTCTAACTTGTGCAAAAGAATTTTATGATCAACTGTGTCAAAGGCTTTTTTCAGGTCAATAAATACACCACATGAGAACAAGCGCTTGTCCATGTTTTTCTGTATGGTACTTACAATGTGGAGGATTGGGGAGAGGACTCCTCTCCCCAATCCTCCACAATTGGGAGCAGGCGTGAAGTGGAAAAAATGGGTACTAGTTTAATACAATGATTTAAATACTAGTTTGACAGGTCTCCTCAATGACTTCTCCGCCTTGTTTAGAACACGACGGTCCGGTGTCTAATTTTTTACTCGAATCTATCGAAGCTATATCCGGCATCTCTTGTCGTTCGTCTTCCAACGCCCGCGCTACTAGCGGCTCGTGGTATCGACGCTCGCACGTCACGCTTACAGTCATGCTCACACGTTTACTTGTTTTGCGTTCTTGCCCACGAATTTTTGAGAAAAAGAGAGACTGCTCGCAGTCTACCTTGCCCATTTTTTCCACTTCACGCCTGCTCCCAATTGTGGAGGATTGGGGAGAGGAGTCCTCTCCCCAATCCTCCACAGTTGGCGGTCTGTTAGGAAACTGTGCACTCGCGCGCCCAAAATTCATAAAACCTAGAGAAGCCAAATTATCAGTTTCACCGTCCATATACAAAATCTGAACAACACACAAACCTCAACTTAGAGAACATCCTATTATCATTGCCTTTGGTTCGCAGTCCTTTTACGAGTCACATAAGGAATGCTTACCTCCTCCTGTTAAAAAATTCCATATCTTGCTATCATTCAAAGTGCTCTGCCAGTATTCACCCATTGAGGTAACTGCTATATCATACTCATTCTTACAGTTCAACTGAAGGGTAAAACTGGTCGCATTTCTGTTCACTGTGATTGAGCGCCATTTGCTTTTCTTCACTGGTGACGTCACTTTTCTGTAGTTCACGGTGTAGTTGACAACTGGACAGCTTTCTTCAAACGGTGGTTCCCAGACCACAACAACGGTACTCCCTGGAACGATCTCGGCCGTGTTGACAATAGCAGGAACGCCTTAAAGGAGTTTCAGAAGAATAAGATGCAACTGATCATGGCAATCCTAAAGCTGAGATGAAAATTCATTTACTACAGTAAAGAAGGTAACGTTGAAAGAAGGCAGATGTGGGACAAAAGAACAACCGACAAGGTTCACTTAAAACTTAAAAATTATTCGGATCTTAATCATTCATCATTAGAATCCGTAAGGCTCACCTCGTAGTTTATTGATATGATCCAACGAGAGGGCTGTACCAAAAACATAAAGATCCATCACTGAACCAGGGAACTGATGACCATTCCAGTGACCATTCTTACCAATCTGGTAACGCCATCCTGTGGGTTGAGCAAACGTGGAGCTACGGGGATACAATCTTGCTCCTTTCACTTTACCATCAGCGTAGACTAACACAAACCCAGTCACGTGGTCCCAGGTAACAGCCACGTGGGTCCACGTGTCCAACGTAACATTCGCGCTCTCTATGGACCACAATTCCCATTCATCATTGTCGTATTGGTAACGCTGAAATACAATCTTCTGGTTTTTCGTGCTTAGCAGAAACTGCCGTGGATTATACCAGTCACCATATATCGCTCCCAACTCATCGAAGACCCACTTGGTTTGTTTAATCCAACAGGCAATGGTAAAACTTCTGTCGTTAAGAGCAATGATTGGTGCAAGGGCGTAGGAATGCGATTGGTTCAAAAAAACAGCCTTACTGCCAGGACGCCATCCCTCTGTGAAGGACGGAGATCCAATTAAACTAAAAACGGAAAAAATATGATTTCCACTAAAACGTTACCATTGTAATAAGGAATAACAACAATGAACCACCCTTTTTATTAAAAACTGAATCATTGGATAATGCAGTTCGCGAGTTTTATTAGCTTAGCCATCGTGGGTTTGAGTTATTTTAACATGCTCTACAACTTTGGTCAGCGAACACGTGATGTTTTGTTTTGTTTTGTTTTGTTTTGTTTTTTTTTAAGTTTATTTCAGTCCAGTTTTCTGTATTTTGGGGGCGCTTTTTTTCCACTCGCGCTTGTTGAAAATGTAATGATTATAGCCAACCTGGCGCGTTCCGCTTCAGCTACATGTATTTGCTTTGCATTTTGATTGGTTGATTGGATTGACTACAGTGAATATATTGGATTTGGTTTTACGGTACTCAATAGACCATTTTACAGTTGTCTGCTCAGTGACCTGGGGCCCGTTTCTCGAAAGGCCCGGAAATTTTTCAGGCCCGTTAAGCCATAGTAAAACAACCTAATAACCAGAGCTGTTTTATTCACATATGAGATTCCCTTCATATCCGAAGTTTCATGCACATGGGCTTCTATGTTTTTAGATACAGATGAACTAAACATGGCGTTACGGTCCGGAAAAGTTTCCGGGCCTTTCGAGAAACGGGCCCTGGCCTTTGAATGGCAGCGAGGCTCAGTGGAGGTGACCTTGTTTTACAGACCTCACTGCTTTTGTTGTGTAAATCAAACGGTTCTAATGCTAACTATGTACATTTACGTGACAAAAGCAGAGGGGTCTGTATCAAAGCAGTGGCACCTCCAGCCTCGCTGCCATTCAAAGGCCAGGTCACCGAACAGACAACTTTAAAATTGTCTATTATAACATAGCGCGCGCTAGTCCTATCTAAATCCTATTGAGCCATTATGAACAAAAATCATGAACAAAATCTTTATGTACGCACGGCCGTGCTCAATAAAATGACGAGTGCAATGACGTGTGCAGTTTCACTTCAGCCGCAAATTTCCGTCACGTTAAGTGCAAGTTCCTTTGTTTAATTAAGTTTCGGCAATGTGAAGATTATTCTGAACAATAATAATAATAATAAGAACTTTATTTCTATAGCGGTATATACAAAAGCTCTATATCGCTTTACAATCTGAACAATCCTGACCCTACTTCGCTGAACATTCCTGACCCTACTTCGAGCCTTTGACTTTTTCCCGGCAAAGATGTTTACTTCGACGTGAGTATTTTGACTTTGCTTGTCTACATTTTCATGGAGTATTTGTACTTTGTTTGGCTACGTTTTCATTATAATCTTAATTCGAAGAAGCGAATTTTCCATTGACAATTTTAGAGACCAGGTTAAGCGTTTTCGTTCAGCTGTTGCTTAACTGATTGTGGCGTGTTAGGATAATAAAGACCTTTGTTTTCCTCCACCGTGCATCGTGAGAACTAGTTGTAGTCAGTCAGAAATAAAACATGTCAGTTTAGCGCTCAAGTTGTTGTCGCCATGTTATAAAAGAATTGGTTCATGCTTTTAGCTGTGCGTATATCCAGTTTTGGATGCACTTGGGAAGTTTGAGAGAGCACTCAAGAAGCTAGAGTTGCTCTCGGCTGCGCCTCGAGCAACTCTTACGCTTCTTTCCTGCTCTCCAAACTTCCCGCGTGCATCCATAACTTTATATACGCACGCTAAGCATGAAGCAATTCTTAATGGAAACGTTCGGTATATACGAAGGGTGCCCATAGGCCACATGGAGTTTCATTCGCTATATAATTATGAAACTTTACATCTCTAAGGCTTAGGCGCTACACAATAAGTGACCAACCTTATGTCTTTGTCACGGCCATTCAGCAACCAGTGGCCTAGAACAAACTTATCTGAAAACAAAAGAGCTTTAGTTTTAGCTTCCATCCTGTACTGTAGGTTTCTTCTATCTTTCAAAGACTACTGGATTGCTGACGATTTTTTGGCAATAGATAAACTGTTTAATTTGATAGGTTTCGATCAGAATGCTGCTGGAGTGTTATAACCGTTCAGAAAAAAAAGCTTGTAAACCAGGAGTACAGAAAAGCAACAAATGTATTATTGTTTTGTTCATGTTTGCTACCCAATTGTTGAAAGGAAAAATGATTTGCACACAAACAAAATTAATTTGACCTTCAAAATGACATTTGAGTGCAGCTATTGGGGTACGTCTCCAAGTCGCTATAGTATTATTTAAATCAATAATTTCAAGAAATCACAGTTTTTGTGATTTGGAAGATGAAATTTTTCATGCAATTATAAGAACGGCCAAGAGAGCTTGTTTGCAAGTTTGTTTGCGAGCTTGCAGATATCAGCCCGATTTAGAGCTTGTAAGAGCTGCGAGGCTACCGTCAGCCCGACCGGAGTATCTCCGAGCCATATCTAAAGGTCCGCGAGGATGCTCGTCATCTCTTTTAGTGGTATAAATCTGGGATTCTGGTCTCACTTAGGGTGTTCATGACGAAATACTACTATTTTTAGCTGACAAAGTATCTTTGGGGTGCTCTCGAAGAAGAAATGGTAAAAAAGGCTTGTTTTCGTTTCCAGTCTACTAGCGCGGGCTCTTTCCTGAACAGCGGTCTGTAAATGAGTCTTTTCGGTTTTAAGTGGTACATTTTACAGGTCAAGTAAAGCTGAAACCACACACAGTTTGGTCTCAGCAGTTTAATTCCAATTTTCTGGCTAGCATTTCCGACCTTTTCATATGGGAGTCTTCCCCTGGGCAGCCCGGCGGCTTGTGAGTCCCTGAGAGTCCATACCTGGAGGCGACATCCTGCAGCATTTAATCATGTCAATCCAGTCTCCTTTGTGCACGCCAATCATGTAGTGCCAGTCTCGACACTTGCTCCAGCCTTTGTTATTTAATGATTCCCATGCATATTCATCGTAGCAATCCTTGGCCATGTTTTCGAAGTTTCTGGGCCTGCAACACAGTGCTTTTTCGATACCGTGAAGCCAAGTCTCGTTTGAGCGGTAAATAGCTTGAAGAAAATACCCTTCAAGACAGGAAGCCCAGCTGTTGTTTCTGAATTACAAAATAATAATACGAGATTATCATTAATCGTTTTCAAGTAGATAGGTAAGTAGGTAGGTAGGTAGGTAGGTAGGTAGGTAGGTAGGTAGGTAAGTTTGCATACGAGCCTGCAAAGTGGCACATCAGGCGGGAGCTTATTTAGCATGAAGCGACCAGCTAGTCCATCGCAGGGCTACCCCCAGCATGAAGTTCGCTGGCACCCATTTATACACTTGGGTGGAGAGAGGCACTGTGACAGTAAAATATCTTGCCCAAGAACACAACTCAGGGCCCCCGGCTATGGCTTGCACACTAACTATGAGACCACCTCTCCCACTCTTTTTCAACTAAATATATAATAAGTAAATTTAAAGCATCTAGAGAAGAAGCCACATCAACCTTGGCTATTTTTCACGCGCATCCTCTATCTTGGGTCGAATTTGAATTTGAAAATGTTGCTTTTCAGAAAGAACCTCTGAGCAATGCGAGAACTGACAATAAATTCAATCCACATGTGACACCGGGCGAATCGAGTGCTGGCCACATTGCTGGGTGGTGAGCGCTCGATCTCTTCCCTACGTTATCCCTGCTCCCAAAAGCGAAATCTCAGAATAGAACATTTGTGAGGTAAGGAAAAGACTCAAAAATTAAAAAGAAACAGAAAATAAACAAGAATGATTACGAAAATTTTCTTTAAGGCGCAGCTCCTGCTAGCGGAGCCCCATACCTTAGAACATCGATTTAAGAAAGTTTGGTTATCACGTGACTGTCTGTACCCACATACCTGGTTAAACCTAGTTAATTGACAGCTGCCAAATTAATTTATCCGCCGCCCAGTATCACCTGACCCTATCACGGACTCAGGTTTAGAGCTCATCGAGGTCGCATTTTTTTAGATTGACTGTTGACCAGTTACTAGTTTTTTTTTATTAGATCGCGGGCTTAAGCCAGGTCATCACTCGGGGGAAGAAGGAGGGAGGAGGTGCAAAGGGAAAACGTCGGCGCAAATTAACCCCTGGCGCGTTGTTTTCTTCAGACATATTCCTTCTCGTCTCTTGGAAAGTCCATGATATATTGCGTACGTAATTTGTACAATCTTGGCTACGCTTATTGGGTGTGGTTTATAATAACAACAATAATAATAATAATAATAATAATAATAATAATAATAATAAATAATATAATAAAAACTTTATTTACATCTTATAATATATAATAATAATAATAATAATAATAATAATAATAATAATAATAACAATAACAACAACTTTATTTAAGTGCCGTATGCATTTAGCACTGCAGTGCTAATTGGGAACACTGTAAATAAATAACTGAATATTTCACATGGCACATAAACTCTGATTAAGAATCCCAACAGGTGGAAGGCTGACCAGTTGGTTATTTACACAACGCGGTCGAGGAGCTGAACTCAGGACTACCGAGAACAAATCCACATAGCAGCAGGGTGGGGGATTTGAACCAGGGATCTCCAGAATTCAAATTCAGTGCCCTAAACCGCCTAAACCACCCGGCCACGCTGCCTCCTTTGTTAAAATGTAACTGGAAAAAATAGCAACACCACACGCTGAACGATTACATGCTCATAATTGATTATTTTTTGAGTTTCTGATTCAAGAAAAATAAATCCACTCTTTCCTTTATGGTTGCTATATCTATATATTATGATGCATTGTTCGCCTCAGTTCCATGTTACCATGCAAAAGCAGATGGCGAAAAATGTGGAGAGTCTATTTTTGCCTTGCCTTCACTGAGCTCTGCACACATTGATTAACCAAGAAAATGAGTGCAACGTTCTCTAGCCAATCAGAAAGAATAAAGAGCCAGTTGAAGGTTCTGCACGGTGCCTCTTGATGTTCCTTACAGAAGACTTATAAGTTTGTTATTGTTTACTATGCTCTGCGATTGATTGAAGATAATATCACGTAACGTTCTTTAACAAATCAAAAAAAAACAGAAAGCGAACTGAGGACCCAGTGGTCTTTTTACGTTTCTTATACTATAGCTTGTGTGAAAGCATAAAAGGAATGTTTGTTCATTGTAAATCACTTGGTAGCTAACTGACCTGCTTAATGAAGTTCTCCAATCTAGTGTTTGGCAAACGGGAGTATCATCTTTGTATTCGTGTGGAGGGCTACAGCACTGCCCCTTTTTAATATTATCGAAGCCATCAGGTAAAGAAATGACATCAGCAGTTTCCCCCCATACTCCACTTAAATATCTTCCCAAGGAGCAGTTTGCCCATCCTGGTCTACTGAGGGCAGACTCCCAGCCCATCTCATTGCACCTGTCATTTTCTGTAATCAACAGAAGGCAAAGTTACAAACTTGTCTTAGGCCTCTACGGATGGGTGTGTGATTATGCTAAAATTTTATTCCGTGTACGTTTCAAAGAAATGTTATCATGCACCATTTCGAGAATCATGGACTCAACTCCAAATCAAGTTATCATTACCCATTTAACTTTAGACCACTGAGATAAAGTAAGACCATTGCCCAAGATTGCAATGACCATATGTGAATGAACCTGCAATGAACTGGCAACTAGATGTCTCTATTAAATATCTATTGCGTGGGAATATAAAAATTTAACCTGGCAATTATCATTAAACCGCCGCCAGCTGAGGTCCGTAAATACTCCTGTTCGACACTTCTCCCTTCTTGAAGTAATTTAATTTTAATGATCGCTGAATGATATTCATTTTAGCCTCGACTAAACAAAGTCAAATTCGCCCTACATGCCAAAGTATCATTATGATTTTACCTTGACCAACGTTTTCCACTGCGTTTATTTGCTCCTCGGTCAAAGCAATGTCGTAAATCTGCATGGCTGTAATTCGTCCCTTAAAATACCGACCATCATTTTCTAATGCGCCCATTCTAACGTCATCTTGAGTTGAAAGAGACAGGCCGCCTCCAACATTCCTCTGCACCACTCGTTGGTCATCCAGCCATAAATCTGCAGTACCAGTAATGTGGTTATAGGTGAATCCAACATAATGCCATTGGTGTAGAACCAGAACGTGAGAGGAACTTAACCCTGGAATCATAAGGTAATTTCGTTGACTTATTACACCGTACAGCTGTCCAAGGTGCATCCACAAATGAACAGCCCAAGGATGACCAGTTGTCTTATAATTGAAAATAGGTCCGTCTGTATTCTCAGGATACACCCAGCATAACAGTGTGATGGAGTGTTGAGCATCTAACCCTCCATTGTTTGGGAACTCGATGTAACTGTTGTTTCGTCCTGTGAATTGGTACGAGCCACCGGCCTTACCATCAGGCCCAGCTGCCACGCTGACACCAACAGGGGTTGCCTGGGGTTGTCGATTTTTTATTTCCCGTGTTGTATACTTGCTGTTCAGAGGATAAAAGGCGATTGCATCTGGAACTCTGATGGCTATAAGGTGCAACAAAAATAGTTATTAATCAAGTTTTAAAAAAGATAAGCATATCTGAACTTATTTAATATAGATTGAACGATTTTGAACGGATCAAGGTGCGGCGAAGGAACCAAAGAATCCACTCTGGAAGTGGATTGTTGGGCGCCTTTGACATGTCATGATCCGGAAGATCTTGGATTGATCCGTTTAGTAAAGAAATGCAGAATCCATTTTCGGATTCTTTCGGATTTTAAAATCCAATCTTGGATTTTCTTAAAGAAACGCACCCTTACCTTCATCATGAAAGACGTAAACATTATTTGCCCATGGACCTCCTCTGCCGTCATTTTTGCAGTCGCTACTCTTGCCATATTTGTTAAACGTCTCCAGTACATTAGCGCTCGCTGCACACCATCCGCCATTTTGAAGTGCAAAGGCAGGGAAACCCCTTTTGCGAGCTGCGACAGCGCATTTGACAATTGCGTTCTGACGTCTTTGGTAAAAGAATAATCCGCCATCCAAGACTGAGTCTGCGTCTGCGTCTGCGTCTTCAAGTGTTGGAATTGCACGATGTGCGGTGTCTCTATAACATCCAACACCTGTGTAATCTATTGAGAGAGCAGTGTCCAACAAAATGAAACAGTTTTATACTATGCCATAGACAATACAGCCAGTCAGAAAACAGGAAAGCCATTGTATATTCGACGGTTTTGCACCCAGCCTTCCCATCTTGCCTCCCCTTATGTTGCGCTGAATACGATGGCCACTGTATTTTTTATAGCATGGTATAAAATAGTTATGCAACGCTCTCTCAGGCATACCATGGAATTTCCCACGTTTTACCAGGAGCCATAATCAGGGACGGAGACCGTAAGCGCGCGCCATTTCTAGTATTGGGGTTGGCGCCATGATATGGGACAATTTTTCTATTTTTAGGACAAATTGCGGCACACGCGCGTACATTGCTGCGAGGATTTTCGCGGATGTCGCACAGGGGAAATGGCGTCCGAAATCGTTTATGCTTTTAATTTGGCCCACAACTCAACGCCTTTATGGCTGTTGGAATTTTGCTTAAGTATTTTCGCCGTAAGTTGCTCCAATTTGAGTGAAGACAGTGCCGAATTCACGTATGTCCCGCTTTATATCGCTGACCAAGTTGAGTTGCGCTGCTCCTTTTACCTGCTTTTACAAGAACTTCACGCTCCACTCTAAATTTCACATATGAAGAAGATTAACAGCTTTTTCATAACACAGAAAAAAAAACTAGTTGGATATGTTTGGATATGGCAGCGTTAAGGCCCAATAAGTGACAATAGGTTTATTTCCGTAGATGCTGCTTAGTTTTGTTTGTGTAAAAATCCAATAAATTTTCTGTTGTCGATGAATGAGAGCGCCCGCCGATGAATGTTTCGCACAGCTAGTAAAACATGACAAATTGGACTTCGTACTTTGGTGTGAAAACGTATATCGAACTCATATAATATCTCTAGTTTTTGAGTTTAAGGTTGACTAATGTTTGAGAACATATTAAAAGCTTAGCTGAAAATATGTGAATACAGTAGAAATAATCAGAAAAGTTACGATGACGCTTTTAATGAACTCGAATAAAGATTTCGATTGAATCAAAACTCCCTGTCTATTTTTTTTTTCGCAGTGTAAAGTTTCACAATGTCAAGAAACACACATGATGTTAGTAGCCTTTTGGTGAACGTTGGTAAAATTTGTTGTAGTATCTCAGCACAAAAGACAACGAAACAAATCTTTTTCCCGATTTGTTCACAATCTGAAAACACCGACTCGGACTTGAAAGTGCACGCGCTGCACTATGCAAATGAACTACTCGTACGCGTCAGACTTGCCTTCAAAAACTTTTGCAACATCACCAAACGAGCAGAAACAACTAGAAACTATCAAACACAGGTTTTGGTTATGATAAAGCATTGTTTGGCAAACTCACAAATTAACTCGATACCGGAGTAGACAGTTTTCTTACAGAACTTTTCTCTACAAAACAAACACAAAAGTTTACGGAATAACTAGCCGGCGAGCGGATTTTATTCATTCACAGCGCGAAATTAAAGAAATTCTCGACCCTGAAAAACACACCTTTTCCATTAAATCAGAGGATGAAAGTACATAGAAGAGACCTGGTTCTTCTCTGCCTTGTTCCCTGCCATCGCCCGTGAAAAATCGGCAAGAGTATCTCGCAACTCTCACCATTTCGTCACACAACGTGACAACATCCACGCGAGAGCCCAAGACACGTGCGTGGATAAGCGCGGATATATGACGTCAGGATGGCGCAATTTGTTCTAAAAATTTAACAAATTGACGTCAGTTTTTTATGTGTCTGTCCTGTTATTGACAATGAATTTCGTCATAACATTGTCAAAGTAGACTACTTTGACAATGTTATGACGAAATTCATTGTCAATAACAGGACAGACGCATTAAAAACTGACATCAATTTGTTTTTTACGATAACAAATTGTCGAATTGCCCGCTCTCGCACGCTGACGCGTCGCATGAATTTCAAATTTATGTGTCTGTCCGCATATGGACAATAAAATTTAACCAATGAGCGCGCGTGAATTTCTGCAGTTATCGTAAAAAGAAAAATTGTCCCATATCATGGGTCCGCGCGCATCCCAAGACTTACGGTCTCCGTCCCTGATTATGGCTCCTGGTTTTACTTGTATTTTTTTGATGTACACACTCCTAAGGGCTCTTGAATAAACCGCGAAAATACAAGTGACTCATGGGATATCCCACGGTATTCCACTCGAAAGCGTTGCATAACTAATGTATCAGACTGGTAGAACTTGAAACGAACCACGTTAGAGTGCTTGCCTAGTTACTCTCTTGTTAAAAGCAGTTTTCAAGCTGTTTCTTTTTCAAACAATAAATGCTCGAAATGTTTTTCTATTTTTTCCTTGGAGTTTATGTAGATGAAATTCAAATGACGAACTAGTCGCCTATATGTCTCATAATGGGCCCTTTGCAGTTTACGATCACATGGTACAAAAACCGCCATGCTGGAGAGCAAACCGCCCACTGGGACCTCCAAAACAAAAGAATATTTTGTTAAGTTGCTTTGTTTTGGAGGTCCCAGTGGGCAGTTTGCTCTCCAGCATGGCGGTTTTTGTACCATGTGATCGTAAACTGCAAAGGGCCCATTGTTGGACCTTAGTGTATAGTCAAATTGGAGGCGGGAAGTTGAACCCGTTACATGTTCGAATATTTAGCTCAAGAAAAAAAGATCTAGAAGTTTTCTTTCGGTAAATAATTTTATCACACTACCAATGTCTATAATATTTAGAATAGCCAAATTTATATAGTTGAGATAACACTGACGACAAACGATAAAGCAGCTACGTTTGATTTTCTGTGTGCTTGCAGCAGCACATTGGCATTTATGCACGGAGTAAACTGTTTCAGTTGAAGGGTAATACCTTTGATATAATAGACTTGATTAGCATTTGGTCCACCTTCACCGTCATTTTCACAGTTCGAAGACATTCCATATTTGTTGAATGTTTTTTCGGCTGTAGGACTCGATGCACACTTTCCACCAGCCTGAAGAGCGAAAACTTTGAAGCCTAGTTTCTTGGCCACTTGAAAACATTTGTAAATTGGATCACTTCTCGTCCAGTAGTTGCCATCCAGGATGTCATCTGTTCCTTCCAGGGTAGGAATCGCAAAGCCAAAACTGTCGTCGTAACAACCGATCGCCTTATAAACTGATACATAAAATTTTTGTATAGGTTATTACGTGACTTGGACTAAAAATCTGGAATAAGTACAGCATGATTCTTAATTTTTTTTTAATGACTAACAAAATCGCACATGCGAGTGAGTGCATTTTGTATTCTTTCGAAAATCGCAAGGGCTTTATTTATTAATTCATTCTAAATCGATTACGTAAGAAAACCACTTGATTATATTACAAATGCAAGAGCTCATTTCTTCTTTGGCCACCAAGAAAATTTGCGTGCAAAATATGAAAATAATTATATCTTTGAAACTCACAACGAAAGAGCTAAATATCTCAGCATTCAATGCTTGGGGTCCTTTCGTATGTGGCATGATGTTGCGTAGGCTCCATCTAAGTGCGGCTGGTAATCGAACCTAATATATGTTCTTTTCTTTGCTCGGTAAAAATATTAAGTATATTCAAGAGCCATAATAGGACACTGTCCTATTATGGCTCTTGGTATATTCTTATGGACAAAGGAACGGGCGAATGGAAAACTGAGTTCACGAACGAAAGAACGAGCGAGGGAACTCAGGGGGGGGGGGGAAGCTGGAAGCCCTTCCCATGATACATCGCGTCAAACTTCGGGCGCGCTTTCACAGATGTAAACAGAACCTTGTCATAATTCAAGGTCATTCGCGGGTTTTCACTTTGTTGCTACTTCGATTTGGTTCATTGTTGTGACCTCAAGGCTGTTTGTATCTTCTCTTCATGCTTTAAGGAAAATGTAAAGTAAGATTTTAATGTTTGTAAATGTCTTTTTCAATCTTTTATCTTTATCATAAAAGTTGTCAATTTCTGCCCTTCGGCAAAATGGCTGTCATCCCGCAAAATGCCATATCAATTATGACCGATTGCCAACTTATACCTTGTATGATTTATAGACAGATTCTATAAATTGCTGCTTCAATATATAGAAGATCTTAAAGTCGATTGATCTCGAATTAACTTCACTGTTTTATACGTAAAAAACAAGCACCGAGTTGAGTGTCTTTCCACTGGGTTCCTTTCGCCAATTTCGAAATGAAGAAGAAATCAGGCGGGCGCAAATAATATTTGGTGCTTGTACATGAGTTTTTAAGTTAGGCTTTGGTATAATATTGCTGAAACCAACTGCATTTTCCATAAGGAAATGAGACATATAATTTTAGATGGAATTAAGTGAAACATTATTGTGGTTTTTCGTATTTTTGCGCTACGGTATAATATTTCACTCGCTCTCGCAAGATGGCCGTCATTCTGAAAAATCACCTGTAAACAATGACTTACAGGCGAAATAAAGTCGGAGCTGTTGGCCAACAAATACTAAAAACGAATTCTCCGATGTCTGATAACCCCCAAATGTCAATGAGCTGAAATTAACTTCAAGGCTATAAGCCTAAATAAAAGCTCATTTTCTGATCAATCGAAGATGCTCAGTCATCAAAAAATCAGAAAAATCACTTGCTCACGACTTTCACCAGCCAGGCAGGCTAGTGCGATGGAAGTTTATTGGCTCACAAAATATCGCAGAGATGCAAAGAAGACGGAGAAATAACAAATATTTTTTTGGCCTTCAAATAAAAATTACATATGAAATCAGGCTTAAACTGTTGTTCAACATTTAAAGAAGTAAAACCTCTGTTGAGGTCCTTGTCACGACAAACTTTCAAGAGAGAGTGGACTTGATGCCATGAACGCCAGTAACAACTAACAGGTCACGTGATAATCGACGGTTGATAATATAGTCTATTCGCAATGTATCATGGGAAGGGCTTCCAGCCCCCGCTGGAGGGAACTAGCGAACGAAGACCGAACGAACAAGCGAACTAGCGCAAGAGCGAATGAGCGAACGAGCAAACGAACGAACGAGCAAACGACCGGCAAACGACCGAACGAAGGGCGAACGAGTGAACGAACGAAGGAGCGAACGAGCGAACGAACGAACAAGCGAACGAGCGAACGAACGAAAGAGGGAACGACTCCGAGCGAACTAATGAACGAACGAGTGAACGAACGAATAAACGAATAAGCCAACCAAGCTTTCCTTTTCCTCAGAAATTACGTTGCTGGATGGTGATTAAAATCCACAACTCGTGACAATTTTTATGGTTCACTAGTAATACATTGAAGTGAATATATTAATATAACTGTTTACCTTCAGTTTGCGTCCACGATGAAACTTCTAACACAAGGGTGAGCAGCGAAAATGACCATAACAGCTTTGACGCCATAGTTCGAAGCTTAAATCACACAAGTCTGAAATAAAACGAAATATTTATTGGATTGCTGGGGCAAGTCATGCCCCCAAAAAAACTGTTTAAATTCGCAATTTTTTAAAACATTAGACTGCGAGCAGTCTCTCTTTTGCTCGAAAATCCGTAGGGAAAATGAGCGTGACGGCATGCGTGACATACGAGCGGCGAGTGGAGAAGCCGCGAGCCGCGAGTAGCGTGGGCGTCGGAAGACGTAGACTGCGAGCAGTCTCTCTTTTGCTCGAAAATCCGTATGGAAAATGAGCGTGACGGCATGCGTGACATACTATATTGTCATCAGCGAAAGGTACACAAGCTTAGAGGACAAAAGACTCAAATGGGAATTAATTAAAATGGAACTGAGGGGTTTAACAATTCCGTATGCCAAAAACAAGGCTAGAAAAAAAAGAGAAAAGGAAACGAAAATTCAAAAGAGAATGGAGGAATTGGACAACCTTATCTCTAACCCTGCTAATACTGATCTCATAACCCGCCAATTAAAAGCTGAATACGTAACGTTAAAGGAAGATCTTTGCCTTATTTATGAAAATAAAGCTAAGGGTGCAATTATCCGCTCCAAAACAAAATGGATCGAACAAGGTGAAAAGCCAACCAAATACTTCTTCAATTTGGAAAAAAGGAACTATAACCGTAAGGTAATAACATCTTTAAAGAAACCTGATGGTGAATCGATTACGGATAAATTGGAAATATTAAAGGAAATTGAACTATACTATAGAAATTTATATTTGTCCGCCAAAGACAGAAGGAATGATTTGTTCGAAGAGTTTATTGGAAACCTTGCAATACCAAAACTCGAAGATACAGTTAGAGATGAACTGGAAGGCGAAATCACACTTAAAGAATGTCAAGACATTCTTGGCACTTTTAAACCGGAAAAATCTCCTGGAGATGATGGATTTACGTGGGAGTTCTATAACTGTTTCTTTGATCTGCTCGGACGTGATCCTGTAGACAGCTTTAATTCAGCGTACAACGCCGGTGAGATGTCAATATCTCAACGTCGAGGCGTAATTACTTTGGTTCCCAAGGAGGACTCTGATCTTGAATTACTTAATAACTGGCGCCCAATAACATTATTAAATTTAGGGCCCGTTTACATGGAAAGAGGATGATCCTAGCGCTGGGATCATCCTAGCACTAGGATCATCCGAGTGCGGTATGTTTTCACCTTTCAGTTTACATGTGATGGGTTGTATTTGGCCCCAGTGCTAGGATCATCCTACCGCTAGGATCATCCTATCTGAGAGGAGGGATGATCCTGGCGCTAGGATGATCCTGGCTCCATGTAAACTGCGTCAGGAGGCCCAGTTTGCCCACCATCTTGAAACCTGACAAGACCCTGGGGACGAGTTCTGGGAACAACATGGCGGGATCTTCTCACTCATCATCGACTAAAGGCCGACAATTTCGAATTTCCCTGCCAAACGATGAAGACGAAGATAGCGGTGTTGATTCAAAAGGTTGACAGGCCAAACACGACTCCTATTGGTCAAGATAAGAAGACTTTGACCTTCAAAGCTTTGCTCTAACGAGTACGTTTTGCAAAGACCTCCCTTTTCTGTATGAAAGCAGGGGAGGTTCTTTATAGATCTCTCTTAGTAGAGGCTGATTTGCTATTAAATGCCATTTACTCATAAGAATGCTTTTAAGACAAGGCACAGATGGGCGATATTCTGTAACAAACGGCAAAATTGTTTTGCGCGTTTTTTGTTTATTTTGTAGAGCCGACATTCTTTCGCTGAAGATAATTTCTGAGAGAGTATTTTCTATAAGGTTATCTGGATAACCTCTGTCGCGTAATCTGCGTTTGAATTGTGTAATGTTTTCTTCAAATGTAACTTTTGAAGAGTTGGTTCTCAGAAGTCTTAAGGCTTCGCCTTTGATAAAGCCTTTCCTGACGCCTGGAGGGTGGCAGGAGGTGAAATGTGTATATTGGAAAGTTTCTGTCGGTTTGAAGTGCGTTCGCACATCGAGAATGGATTCTTTCTTAAATCTTTCGCCCTTATATACGCACGTATCCAGGAAAGTTATTTCTTTATCTGAAATATCAGCCGTGAATTTTATGGTCGGGTGATAGCTATTTGCTAGCTCTATAAACGAGTTTATTTCCTCTTTTTTTATGTTCCATAGAGAAAAGACATCATCGATATATCTTTTCCATTGGTGCGTCCTGGTGCTTGCCATAATCTGCGAACAGGTCCACGTCTGATCTTCCTCCTCGCTATTTGAAACCTTGAAATGGTGGCAGTGTGACTTAGATGGAGAATCATAGCTCGCTGTTGCTGTGTTTGAAATATCAAGTTGTATATAATGGCAAATTGATGCTGAAAGGCGGTTATCAAAGCGAGTAAATAAGGAAGAACTCCTAAAACTAACTTTTTGTCCCTTTCGCCCGCCATCTTGCTTTGCAACCGCGCTGAACACAGAATCTTGCATGTAAACTTCATGTAAACCAAATTAAGAGTTGATCCCAGGAGCCGCGTTTTTGCATGTAAACCAGATGAAGATTCTAGGATGATCCTGGCACTAGGATCATCCTCTTTCCATGTAAATGGGCCCTTAGATTATAAAATTGTTTCCAAAATAATTGCCAGAAGAATAGAAAAAGTCCTCCCGCTCCTTGTTTGTTCAGATCAATCAGGATTTGTAAAGGGACGGTATATGGGCCAAAATATTAGATTAATCAACGATATTTTGGAACAAACAAAACTTCAAGATATCCCAGGTATTCTCCTGCAACTTGACTTCCAAAAAGCCTTTGACACTATTGAATGGAAATTTATCCAAAACGCTATTGCTTTTTTTAACTTTGGCGAATCCATCCAACGCTGGATCTCAACTTTCTACTCTAATATCCAAAGTTCAGTTTTAAATAACGGGTTTAGTACAAATTACTTCGCACTTTCAAGGGGAGTTAGACAAGGATGCCCCTTGTCCCCTTTCCTTTTCGTCTTGGCAGTTGAGCTTCTAGCATGCAAAATTAGACAAGACAAGGAAATCCAGGGAATAAAAGTCTTTCAGAAGGAATTGAAAATAAGTCAGTTTGCAGATGACACTACCCTTCTTATCAACAACAGAAATTCCGTCAGCAGAGCACTCAATGTTTTAGACAACTTTGGCAACCTCTCAGGTCTGAGACTAAACTCGTCGAAAACCAAAGCTTTGTGGCTTGGACCTTGGAGGCATTGTAAGGACACACCCTTTGGATTCCAGTGGCCTGAAAAGCCTGTCCGAATACTTGGATCTTACGTATCTTACGATGTAAAACAAAATGAGAAACTTAATTTTGAGACAAAACTGAAGAAAATGCAAAGTATCTTTGATGTCTGGAATTGTCGAAATTTAACAATATTTGGGAGATGTCTTATAGCAAAAAGTCTAGGAATCGCCCAGCTGGTCCACACGATTTCAAACCTCAACATTTCAAAAGCCTATATCCAGACTGTCAATTCTGCTATTTTTAAGTTTATCTGGAAAAATAAAAAAGACAAAATCAAACGTAGAGTAATGATCTCTGATTATGACGAAGGTGGTCTACGCGCGCCCAGTATTGATATCATGGCAAAGTCGATGAAGTTGGCATGGATCCCAAGACTTTTATCGGAGGAGGAAAATTTTGTGGACTCCTGGAAGGCCATTCCCAACCACCTATTGGACAAATTTGGAGGGTTAAATTTTTTGTTAAGGTGCAACTACGATAAAAAGTTCCTTGCGAGGATTAATTTACCCCAGTTCTACAAAGAAATACTTCAGCATTTCCTGGAACTTAAGACATCCTACTACGAGTCCTTTTCCCATCAAGAATTTGTTTTGTTTAATAACAAAGACATATTGGTAGACGGATGCTCTATCTTCTACAAAACTTGGTTTGAGAAAGGCGTATATCTCATCCAAGATCTTTTAGACGCTGATGGTAAAGTTATGTCGTACGCAAAATTTACAGAGAAATATCTTTTAAGTTGCAATTTTCTGACGTATTTTCAAGTTATTTCAGCAATTCCAAAAAATTTCATAGAAAGTGCAAAAGTAACCTCTGTAGAAAAAACAGACTTCTTGTCAAAAAATGTTTTCCCACTTTCATCAGAAATCTGTATAAACCTCCTTAAAATGAAAAATAAAGACTTTTATAAACTACTAATAAACAAGGACAAAATCCAACTCAAGGCGAGCGCAAAATGGGCTCGAGATTTACAAGTAGATCATATCCCTTTAGAGTCATATTTTGGGGACATGAAAACCATTTGCAAGGATAACAAGTTGAGAGAATTTTATTTTAAACTTTTGCACAGAACACTAGTTACCAAAAAAGAGCTGTTTCTTTATGGAAAAGAAGACAATATGCTATGTACATTTTGTCAAATGAATGATTTAATAATCCACACTTTCCAAAATTGCTCTCGCACAAAACTATTTTTCTCAGAAGTTATCAAGTGGTTTAACTCCGAAAATGCCACCTCTCTAAGCTTCTCGCAGATGGAGACAATGTTTGGCAGAAAATTAAATAAAAAGAATGCTAAACAATACCCTGAAAGAAAGCTCAATTTCACTCTGTTGTTTGCAAAGTACTATTTGTACAACGCAAAGTTAACTCATGAGGAAATCTCCATGTTTGATTTCATTGCAAAATTAACGCATAAATATTCATTGGAAGGTTTAAATGTGTAGCAGTGATGTTTAACACTGGCAAGTTTTTCTAAGTAGGATGTAGATGGGTTTAAGTAGATGTAAAATGGCCGTAAACTTTACAATATATGTATATATCTATAGATGTTATAACAATATCTATGCTAAACTATAATATGTACAAAAAAGTATTTTTTTTAGGGATACGAACTGTGAAATGCGGTAATCAGTGTAACTGTACTGTATTAAGAGTAGTACCATGTAGGCAATGTGTAAGTAGTAAGTGGAGTATAAGTGTAGTATGTAAATAGTGAAATGTGTGTCAGGATGTAAAGTAAATTGCAATTTAATTTAAAAAAAAAAATTAAAAAAAAAATAATAAAAAAAAGTTTTATTATACACACACTCCCTCAGCTATATATGAAGAATCATGATTGTCCATGGAGACACAACTAGCACGAGCTGCTAACGCAATGATGGAGCCTGCAAAGAGAATTTACATTTTGAACATCAAAGTAAACAAGTTGTTTTTCTTTTTTTTTTCGTTGCGGTGTTTTCTAAATGAAACAGAAAACATGTTCTTCGTGTTTCTATTCAAACAACAGTGTGTTCCTGTCGAGAAACTATCGGCTGATAGTTGCCCTGCGGAAATCTGATGTTCTTAAAACAAATATTCGCCCGAGAAGCTCTCGCCTGTGGCTCTTGTTCCCACAGCATTTCTCGTTCTTCCAGACTTCCACTCGTGTTTCTATAACTCGATAGAGACGCGGTACGTTTTCTCTTTCTTAAATGAAACATAGAAAAAGCGTGTTTTTTCTTTTGCCCTCATTACCTCTGAATCAAAAAGCAAATGAAGAAGCCTAAGCCGTGTATTACACTGTGATAAAACACTCCGTACTTTCGAGACACTCCAGAAATTTAGAAAACACTCACCTGTGGCTCGTGTTTTCTACATTTTCCTCGTGTTCTCAAATGCCCGTCGTGTTTTATCACAGTTTAATGCACGGTTTACGCTTCTTGACTTGTTAAACGAAGACGCATCTCCTTAAAAGTTGAACGAAAGTTTGACATTATTTCTAGTAAAGCAAAAAGAACACAATTATTCCTTTGCGGTAAGAATTTTATTAGTTTGTTAATATAATTGAATTAGCCGAATTTTCTCATTCCCTTTTTCAACCGCCTGATCATCTTTTATTTAATTTTTTCTATTTGACAGGAATCTAGTGCCAATTCCGAGGAATTTCCAAACTTATTCACTCGAGGATTATGGGCAGGTTTTTGGTGGGCTTACATCACGTGCACCACATTAGGGTAAGGAAATTACTAGATGGGCCTGAGGAGTCGGAAAAAAAATTATAATTGCCCAATGGACGAGTTGGTTAAAAAAAGGAAATTAAAAATTGAGGACTCGACCGAGAGGAAAAACCAGCTTATGAGCTTATTTTAAGTAGCCAATATAGCACATTCAAATTTCTAACAATGTTATTTTTGGAAAATTCTTGTAACTTTGACATCATACCACAAAATTGGCGAGGCTACTTATTGTCGTAGATTGTCTCAGCATAACTCAGTAAATGATTACTAAAAACAGAATGTTGAATGCATGCCAAAATTCTATTCATTTTCTATAGATTCTGACAGCTTATTCGATCGAAGCTTCGCGTCCCGCCAATATTAATGTGAGGTAACGGAGTCCTGGTCAATAATTGCTAATTCTTTTTTCTCGGTACGTTTTTAGTTATGGCGACAAGGTTCCCTGCAGCTTTCTGGGAAGGCTCTTCGCGATAGTCTGGACCTTAGTTGGCCTCGTCATCATGTCGTTTCTCGTAGCTGAGATGACTAGTGCTCTTGTGTCATATTCAGTGCTTCAGACCGCCAATAAGAAAATATCTGGCGTTAAGGTAGTTCTTTAACAGAAAAGATAAAGGCCATTCGAAGTTTATCCCCGCCCGCTTGCTTTCGAAACGATGCCTGATGTAGTGTCTTTTACTAAGACTAACTATGAATTTCGATGACTCAATTCTTTTTACTTTGTTCTTATACACCTCATCCGCCATCTTGGCTTGCATGATTTTTATAAGACACCACACTCTTGAACAAGGTGTGTTTCCCTAGCACACCTTGTGAGTTTCTTTCTGCAGAACACACCTGAAAGTGGGTGAAATTAAGGACAAGCGTGAAACGCAACTTAAGGTGTGTCATGGGAACACACCAAGGTGTGCTTAGATAGCTCACCAAGGTGTGTATTTATACACAACTCTATGTGTGTTGTTTTGAAGACAAAAAAAGGTGTGTTGCAGTAAAACACCTCATTAACAGTGCAGAAAACCTCCAAAACAGGCTAAGAAATTGTCAAAACTGATAAAAGAGACGATTTGTCCAAAAAGTAATAGCCAAACCTGGAAAATTTAAAATTACGATTGCTGGCTGTGGAAATATCAAGTTCCTTGAACAACGGCAGGTTTTGACAACTTGTCACAGATAAATTTTAGAAAGTCATCTAATTTGCTATATAGCTGTAGATTAATACAAAGCTTGTAGAGTTACAAGGGTTCAAAGTTGGTGAGGGCTGCAAAACGCCCTCTCCCCTGGCTAAATCGGAGAAAAACTGTTACTACAATACTTTAGCAACTTAGGAGGTCTAGAAAATCCCAGAAGAACCATAGTTGCACAAGCATGGCGTCTTTGTTGTTAGAGATCCCCCAGAATTAATGAATGTTTGTTCTTTAGATTGGAGCCATTCAGGCGTCACCGGAATACACACTTGGTGTGCGCAAGACCGCGCGTATGAATCCAGGTACATACGCTGCACGCCATCATAATTTCATAATAATCACAATTTCCTTTACAGTTTGCCAAGCATGGTAATAAGGAATACAAATTATCACGTGCTTTATTTCCTTATTTCAAAAGGGCTATTTCCGTGTTGTCCATTGCCTCTGCTTGAAAGCGAATCTTCATGCAAAAACAATGTTTCAAGTGCACGTTTATTGTCCATGCAAATCAAATTCATTTTAAAGTGAAACGTTTCGCTCAAGGACTCGTTTAATGGAACCTGCACGCATCAGCTCTCAAGTGGTATTCAGGTCATGCGTATTACTGTCACCATTTTCGTCGTCTTTAGACAACGGACCCTAACCCTCGACCTTCACTTTTTGTCTGGGACATTTGCGCTTTATCCAAGCTAGTGGTTGTCTCGCACCTGAGGGTCTGCTTCATTTTCACAGGTCAGCAGTATCACACATACAGGGAGATCAACAGAGCGTTGATGAACAAAGAAGTAGAAGGTGCTCTCATCGACTTAAACGTCGTGTCTACCCACAAGGATCTGTCTTCCAACCCTAATCTGCGGGTGTTCAAGGTGTTCGACTATCAAAAGACTTACGGAGTGGTGTTGGCAGAGGTCTCTATGAAGTTAGAGAAGTGCTTTCTTGACTTTGTTGAGCTCAACAAGGCAGACATCTTTCACAAAATGGAAGAATCAGTTAAGAGGCCAATGGTAATGAGGATATAAATCCAAAGGAACTTTCTTCCTGTGTGTTTTCAGTTTGAGCAACTTTTTCTTTCTTTTTGTCTTCGTCCCTCTCTCTCTAGCTATTCATCTGCATAAATACCCTTCTAAAGGTCGATGGCTGGCGAAGAACAGTCCCGAGTCCACGTGCAATTAAAGCAGTCTCATTGAATAATTAACCTAACAGTTGATCTATTAAGGACGTTCGCGCGAAAATTTTCTAACATTAATTTTTTTTCTGAAAATTTTAACATTGAAAGATGATGCGTTAGTGATGTCAGAAATGTAAAAACAATTGGGGAGTCACCGACTTCGTTTCGGAGAGAACATGCCCGGAAAAACACCTAAATCTGAGTAAATCGGGCTTCGTTTGCGAAAAAGACCAAAGTGGCTGCAAGTCCCAAAATATTGCAATTAGAGCTTTGAAGGGAAGTGTTCTTTGAATGAAGCTATTAAGCGAATTTAGTCAAATGGTGAGGTTCCCCAAAGAACAAGTTCGCATTTAGCGACCATAGTTTTACGCGCCTTACAGCCGCAAGATGGTAGGATTCGATGTCCCGTGGACAGAAATCTTGAATTTTTTTAACTTCCCACATTGATTTTTTGTTCATTTTTGGACAATGTGGAGATAATTGTAAATAAAATCTGTTTCTGAAAAGAAAAGTAGGGGTCCCCGAACGTCCAAGATCGTTAAATCCAATCAAAGCTATAGCAATGGCCATCCGCCCTATCATTGTTCATTTTAGTACTTAGCACGCGCGCTTGCGGCATGACGTGGCATGTGAATTTGCGTGCGCATTAAGGATGCGCAGAAACAATTAGCGCGAACGTCCTTAATTAATAAAGGCGTCGAATATCGATTCTATCCCTTGAACGAGGCCGAATCCCTGGGAACGAGGCTGAATCAGGTCGCACTCGCTCTCAGTTTCTATCACCTTCTCAAACTCGCTGTACACTGTATAATTTGCGGAACATTAACAACCCAGTGGGGAACACTTATCCAAATTGTAAAACGAAGCGAGATTTAAAGAGCAAAAACGTTTTCAGCCAGGAAGTAAAACAACCTCATAAGCCCTCTAAAGACTATCAATTTATCACGTATTTCCATTCAATCAACTTCCATTCATTTAAATTGCACTGAGCAATGATATACAATTAATTATTCCAGACTTACGACGACTCCATTTCAAAGGATCCTGTCCAGGAGGTGGGTGGTGGACTTTTTGACCCCAGCGCTTACCAGTTCCGTTTGAGTGTTTTCTTTCTGTTGGCTCTCTTTGCTGTGGTTGCTTTTTGTGGATTGGTCTACCATATACACCGGGCATTAAAACGACGTTCAAATAGCATAGGTAAGTAGAAAATTAATCGTAGCTTATGTTGGAAGGGAAAAGAAACCGACCGGTAAACACGAGCACGTGCACGTGCACGATTCCTGCTTCCGTTCTCCGAGTTGTTGGACGGCATTTCCTATAACTTGTTACTAGATGATCGAAGGAGCGAGTTAAATGAGCCCCATTGTAGCAATTAGGAAATCCCTGGTCTTTCTTATTGATAGAAGTACTCGTGCAATAAGGACATACCATAAGCAGATGTTAGTACATCTCGTAATTCTCGCACCCACCCCCCTGTTACCACTACCACCATCATCGCAGCTCCCCCCGGACTGTCACCTGTATTTAGAATAAATCATGAAGGACCTGACCACTCAGGACATTGTGAATCGCATCTAGAAAGAAAATGATTGGATGACACCCGTCGCGGTTCACATTCTTTGATATCTCTAACTTTTACGTGGTTCTTTACACAAGCCTTTGGGCTTCCTTGGGCTTCCTTGTCTCACTGATTTGTTATTTATAACCTTATTTCAAATTATTTTGGGGCAAATAAAAATAATATTAATAAACTTACACTTAAACAGAGTACGCCTAATTGATTCAATGGGCGATAGAACATGGCAGAAAGAATATCAATAAACTAAAACTGAAAAAGACCGTGCCTATATTAATAATGAACATAATTATGCTTATATTACATAGAGCTCTACAATCATCTTGCGACTATACGACGAGAAATGCGACAAGAAGTGGACAACTTTTACAGAAGGTTTAGTGAAAACGTCGAGGAATTGAGGAGACGTCACATCAAGGAGAGACGACGGTTTTTGGCACGCAGAAGCAGCAGTTTTTTCCAGATCACAATGACTTCTTTCCGTAAATTTCCTGAGAACTGAAAAGTCGTGCCTTAAAGGGTAGCGCGAATTCAAAAGCTTGTAAATAGTCCAATTCACTAGCCTGTGTGATGGTGGCAGGTTTGCACAGGTTATATTCCAATGGGAGGGGGACATGGGGGAGTTCTGAACACCGCAACACCGCAAAAAAAATTAACGAACACCGCATCACCGCAAGAAAAGTCAACGAAACACCGTCACCGCAAGTCCGCAACACTTTTTTAGCGCCATGATTCGTTCATCTACGCTTAAATAAAATAATACTTTTATAGTTCCACAATCTTCCAAAAAACAAACAGATCACAACGCTTTCATTGCTTACACATCGATACTGCTGATGCCTGCATTAAATCATTTAGTTTTCTTGTTCTTGAGCAGAAATCTTGCGCGAAGGAAGCGGACGAAAAGGAAAAGAGAAGAAGCCTTCACCCCAGATCCCTATCTGCTTTAAATTTGCTCACTTTCTCGGGCTTGCCGACGCGACACCTCAATATATTTTGTGGCCGGTAGTTTTCGCCACCTTTTCTTTTGTTCATGAAAAAAAGTTCCGCAGTCAATAATACATTACATTAGGCATTGGCGTTTGCAAAATTTCCAGGACTGTTTCTGTCCTCCCTCCTCCAAGGGTCTACCGAACCATTGAGCTCACGGATTAACGAAGTCTACATGCTAAATTTAGGCCAAATTAAGGTTTGGAAAAGGTCAAACAAGAAACCCTAGCACCGCGAGTAATTTCATTTCACCGAACACCGCAGCGTAAAAAGCACAAACATCGCACACTGTAGGGTTTGAGATCACCGCAACACCGCAAGTTGAGATTTTATTCACCGCATCACCGCATTAAAAAAACACCAACACCGCAACACCGCAAATCCCCATGTCCCCCTCCAATGGCTTTCGAAGTAGAATCGTCAGGCTCTGGTCAAAGAAAGACTAAGCGAGAAAAGCAAAGAAAGTTTCTGTAGGTAGCTTATCGACAAAGAACGAACTTTAAACTTCAAATCCCCACGGGTATCGATACTCCATTTCACTATCAACAGAATGTCCCACTATTCCTCCCTGGGTAGGCCAATGCTGATGCATTTTGTCACGTTGCCTTAGCAGTTTACTGGGACTCATTTACTACCCTAACTACGAAAAGATTGCGAGAAGAATTAAAATAGCTCTAGATCACCGGCTCGCCGGGCTCAGCACCAAGATATCTAGATTCTCATTCCTAAATCTCGAATAACCTACACCAACTTTATGCTGGAATTGCTTTGTTCCAAAGCTTAGATATTTCGCCGTGGTCTCTCGGTTTCGAATACATGGTCGTCTCCGGAACGAGTTGACCGAGATGGCCAGGGAGAAATAAGCATTTCAATGCAGCTGGTCGCCCCGGTTGATTAGCGCGCCATAAGAAAACCCTTCATATATTTGAGTTCTAATGGAAACTGTCCAAAAACTGGCAACATTTGATTCATGGAACATTTATTTTGCTGCGCATGTAAAGCTTTTATTTGCGTAATAACTTGTAATGCGATTAAACCGATCGACTGGCACAGACGTTTTCAAAACGTATTTGCTCTCAACTACAGAATGAATTACCAACAGGCGAGTGAATCACTAAGAACGTTTATAAAAGACAGTTTCCGATCTGTTGTCAGCCTTCAAGAATAAACCTCGCCTTGTCCGTTCCAAATGACTTAATAATTTCCCACGTCCACGTACGCATTTTCAATCTGGCTGACCTGAGGTGAGACATCCTCACGTGATCGTACGTCGACCTCAGTCGCTTTCTTGACGCGCTTGTTCTGTTTCGAGCGGTACATACACCACACTATACCAAATACCACAGACATGAGCGCCAAACATCCCACCATGATAAAGACCGCTAGCAATTTAGCACCCATGCGTTTGGGGCTCGTTTTTGAAGTTTTGCTTTGATCTTTCGACAAGTGAGGATAGGATAAGCCGTGGTCGCGATGCTTGTGCTTGTTAACATCATGATCACGCCCTGCTTTGGAAGATCTTTGAATCCTCGCAAATGGTAATAAAACGTCTGGCTTTCCTTGCATAGCGGTTTCAGATATGCGAGCTTGAAGTTTGTTGGATTCAGCTCCAGATTCCAGCTCGGACTTATCAGTATGGTAACGAAAAAGAGGAAAACTTGATGTCATCTCCAATATGACTAAAAGGCTTAAAAACGCCACAAATAATTTCTTTTCCATTATAGCAATGCACGACGTCCTAGCGGAGTAAACCTGGCGTGGAGTTTTTCGCGTACGAGCTTGTCTCATGCAATTAATTTGTTTAATTGACGTCACAGAGCGGCTTTTAATTGAGTGTCGAAAGTAATTAGGCAATTACTTTGGCTTTGGTTTAACAACGGTTTAAGATTGACCGAGTAGTCTTATTGGTCAATCATTGGTTTGGTTTGGGTTTTACGACACTCAAATGAAATCCACTGTAAAACGCTTAAATTTTATGGCATATTTATAAGTGGCGCGCGCGGCTTACATTTTTCTCATTTGAATGTTTAATTGTCAAAATTATTCCTCAACCATCAGTGTATAGCATATCTGTAACCCCAATGTACACAACAATGTCTGGTCGGCCCCCTCCCAATCGGGATTTTTCACCATGGTAGGTTTAGTTGCATTATTTTGTTTCATCATTTTGTTTCATTGACTCTGAAAAGCCCCACTGGGAGAGTGGTCAATTAATATTTCTATGATAACTGCAGAAATTCTTGCGCGCTCATTGGTTATTTTTTATTGTTATTCCTCCCAACTCAAATTCTTCGACCTTAATAATCCTCTCGGTTTCGCCTCAGGGAACATCGAAGATCTCGGGGAAACAAAACTAACAGTTTCCCCTGGGGCCAGTCATTAAGTGCTTATTGTCAATAAGCAGACAGACACAAATTTTTATTAGAACATAACGAGGCACGCGCTCTGATTGGCTAATTCAGCATCTACTATTTGCCCATGGGTGTATGCTGCTGACGTACTCAATAACTAAAGCAAAGCGCGCGCTTTGTGATGTAGCTCAATTTGTTGCGGACGAGCGTTGCGGACTCAGTCGGCTGCGCTTCGTGGGTCCACAACATTTTGATCACTGTGATGACGCGTATCGTTGTCCATAAGAGTACAGACTACGCTAAACCACATTGGATTTGTTTTTTACACAATATCAAAGATAACGAAATAAACATTTGTCATGACAACTGAAAACACCGACTCGGACTTGAAAGTGCACGCGCTGCATTATGCAAATGAGCTGCTTGTATGCGTCAGACTTTCCTTTCAAAAACTTTTACAAACTCCCTTAATATGCAGAAACAATACGAAAAAAATGTTTGGGAAACGAGTAATGACACGTACTCGTTGTCGGTAAGAGTACAGACCACGATAAACCACATTTCAATTTGTTTTTTTACCACAATATCAGCGTCAAAGAAAATGTTTTTCTTCAGGGCGCGAGGCACTGTGTGACACATTGGCGCGAGCAGCGTGGCATGGGCTCTAAAAAACGGGGGGGGGGGGCGGTGAATAGGGGTATGCAAATCCGCTGATCCGCCAAAATTTTTGTTCAAATCCTAAATCACAACCACATCCGAAAACAGAAGTGTAAAGAATCAACGGCAAACTGCTACATGTGAATGCCATTGTTAATTTCGCCCAAATGTAAAGAAGGCAACAAGCTTGATGACTACAACACAATACAATTCCAATAAGTCTCACACTTGAGTTTAAGGACGTTCGCGCTAATTGTTTCTGCGCATCCTTACTGCGCACGCAAACTCACATGCCACGTCATGCATGAGCGCGCGCGCTAAGTCATAAAATAAACAAATGATAGGGCAGATGGCCATTGCTAGAGCTTTGCCTGAATTTAACGATCTTGGACGTACGGTGACCCCAATTTTTCTTTCGATGGATCATTTTCTCTGCTGATTTTCTACGTTTAGGGAAAAAAATGAAGAAAATCTATCGACTAGAAGTTTGTATTTTTGGCAAAATGCACCGTCGAATTCGATATTTTTAACTATAAACCCCTGCAGACGGTGCTGAATTATATGGGACAATTTTTTCGAAATCAGTATAGTTTACCACACGCTTTATCTCTGAAACGAAGACGGTGACCCCCGATTTTTTTTTTTTTTTTGCATTTCTGGCACAAGTAACTTATTATCTACCTGCAGTAAAAATTTAAAAAAATTCTATCGACTGGAAAATTTTCGCGCGAACGTCCTTAAATGAACTTTTTTGAAAAAAAGAAATAATTTGGATGAACTCAATAACATACCGACCAAGGCTGTAGAAAAATCTATAATCCAAATAGGCCATTTCCGAAATACTTTTAGCCTCTTTTTCAAACCGAGTCTTGGTGCTCGTCCTTTCATATGAAAATGAGTTTAATTTGCATGTGAATGAAAACTCATTTTCATATGAAAGGATGAGCACCAAGACTCGGTTTGAAAAAGAGGCTTAAGGTAATTCGGAAATGGCCTATTTCGTTTAGGGCCCAAGATCCGCAGACTATTTGGCAAATTTAACAAAGTGTCCGGTCTCGCTTGTTCACGCTTTCCATAGCTTACAAATTTGTGTCTTTTAACCGTTACGGCATTTAGTCTTGTACCCTGAAGAAGGCCACATAGCCGAAACGTCAGTTAAAACTCTTTCAATATCACCGTCAGTTTTACAATTATTTTCAAATTTACATTAACTAGGCTTCGCAGGATTTTCAGTCTTTATTTAGCAAATGGTAAACGCCTTAGCGTGTACTATTTAGTTATATATAATAACCCAAGTTGTTCTCGCATTTTTGACGCGGAGTCCGGATTGTGCATGTCTTATTTTCGGATCTTGGGCCCTAAACGAAATAGGCCATTTCCGAATTACCTTAAGCCTCTTTTTCAAACCGAGTCTTGGTGCTCATCCTTTCATATGAAAATGAGTTTTCATTCACATGCAAATTAAACTCATTTTCATATGAAAGGACGAGCACCAAGACTCGGTTTGAAAAAGAGGCTAAAAGTATTTCGGAAATGGCCTATTTGGATTATAGATTTTTCTACAGCCTTGGTCGGTATGTTATTGAGTTCATCCAAATTATTTCTTTTTTTCAAAAAAGTTCATTTAAGGACGTTCGCGCGAAAATTTTCCAGTCGATAGAATTTTTTTAAATTTTTACTGCAGGTAGATAATAAGTTACTTGTGCCAGAAATGCAAAAAAAAAAAAAAAATCGGGGGTCACCGTCTTCGTTTCAGAGATAAAGCGTGTGGTAAACTATACTGATTTCGAAAAAATTGTCCCATATAATTCAGCACCGTCTGCAGGGGTTTATAGTTAAAAATATCGAATTCGACGGTGCATTTTGCCAAAAATACAAACTTCTAGTCGATAGATTTTCTTCATTTTTTTCCCTAAACGTAGAAAATCAGCAGAGAAAATGATCCATCGAAAGAAAAATTGGGGTCACCGTACGTCCAAGATCGTTAAATTCAGGCAAAGCTCTAGCAATGGCCATCTGCCCTATCATTTGTTTATTTTATGACTTAGCGCGCGCGCTCATGCATGACGTGGCATGTGAGTTTGCGTGCGCAGTAAGGATGCGCAGAAACAATTAGCGCGAACGTCCTTAAACTCAAGTGTGAGACTTATTGGAATTGTATTGTGTTGTAGTCATCAAGCTTGTTGCCTTCTTTACATTTGGGCGAAATTAACAATGGCATTCACATGTAGCAGTTTGCCGTTGATTCTTTACACTTCTGTTTTCGGATGTGGTTGTGATTTAGGATTTGAACAAAAATTTTGGCGGATCAGCGGATTTGCATACCCCTATTCACCGCCCCCCCCCCCCGTTTTTTAGAGCCCATGCCACGCTGCTCGCGCCAATGTGTCACACAGTGCCTCGCGCCCTGAAGAAAAACATTTTCTTTGACGCTGATATTGTGGTAAAAAAACAAATTGAAATGTGGTTTATCGTGGTCTGTACTCTTACCGACAACGAGTACGTGTCATTACTCGTTTCCCAAACATTTTTTTCGTATTGTTTCTGCATATTAAGGGAGTTTGTAAAAGTTTTTGAAAGGAAAGTCTGACGCATACAAGCAGCTCATTTGCATAATGCAGCGCGTGCACTTTCAAGTCCGAGTCGGTGTTTTCAGTTGTCATGACAAATGTTTATTTCGTTATCTTTGATATTGTGTAAAAAACAAATCCAATGTGGTTTAGCGTAGTCTGTACTCTTATGGACAACGATACGCGTCATCACAGTGATCAAAATGTTGTGGACCCACGAAGCGCAGCCGACTGAGTCCGCAACGCTCGTCCGCAACAAATTGAGCTACATCACAAAGCGCGCGCTTTGCTTTAGTTATTGAGTACGTCAGCAGCATACACCCATGGGCAAATAGTAGATGCTGAATTAGCCAATCAGAGCGCGTGCCTCGTTATGTTCTAATAAAAATTTGTGTCTGTCTGCTTATTGACAATAAGCACTTAATGACTGGCCCCAGGGGAAACTGTTAGTTTTGTTTCCCCGAGATCTTCGATGTTCCCTGAGGCGAAACCGAGAGGATTATTAAGGTCGAAGAATTTGAGTTGGGAGGAATAACAATAAAAAATAACCAATGAGCGCGCAAGAATTTCTGCAGTTATCATAGAAATATTAATTGACCACTCTCCCAGTGGGGCTTTTCAGAGTCAATGAAACAAAATGATGAAACAAAATAATGCAACTAAACCTACCATGGTGAAAAATCCCGATTGGGAGGGGGCCGACCAGACATTGTTGTGTACATTGGGGTTACAGATATGCTATACACTGATGGTTGAGGAATAATTTTGACAATTAAACATTCAAATGAGAAAAATGTAAGCCGCGCGCGCCACTTATAAATATGCCATAAAATTTAAGCGTTTTACAGTGGATTTCATTTGAGTGTCGTAAAACCCAAACCAAACCAATGATTGACCAATAAGACTACTCGGTCAATCTTAAACCGTTGTTAAACCAAAGCCAAAGTAATTGCCTAATTACTTTCGACACTCAATTAAAAGCCGCTCTGTGACGTCAATTAAACAAATTAATTGCATGAGACAAGCTCGTACGCGAAAAACTCCACGCCAGGTTTACTCCGCTAGGACGTCGTGCATTGCTATAATGGAAAAGAAATTATTTGTGGCGTTTTTAAGCCTTTTAGTCATATTGGAGATGACATCAAGTTTTCCTCTTTTTCGTTACCATACTGATAAGTCCGAGCTGGAATCTGGAGCTGAATCCAACAAACTTCAAGCTCGCATATCTGAAACCGCTATGCAAGGAAAGCCAGACGTTTTATTACCATTTGCGAGGATTCAAAGATCTTCCAAAGCAGGGCGTGATCATGATGTTAACAAGCACAAGCATCGCGACCACGGCTTATCCTATCCTCACTTGTCGAAAGATCAAAGCAAAACTTCAAAAACGAGCCCCAAACGCATGGGTGCTAAATTGCTAGCGGTCTTTATCATGGTGGGATGTTTGGCGCTCATGTCTGTGGTATTTGGTATAGTGTGGTGTATGTACCGCTCGAAACAGAACAAGCGCGTCAAGAAAGCGACTGAGGTCGACGTACGATCACGTGAGGATGTCTCACCTCAGGTCAGCCAGATTGAAAATGCGTACGTGGACGTGGGAAATTATTAAGTCATTTGGAACGGACAAGGCGAGGTTTATTCTTGAAGGCTGACAACAGATCGGAAACTGTCTTTTATAAACGTTCTTAGTGATTCACTCGCCTGTTGGTAATTCATTCTGTAGTTGAGAGCAAATACGTTTTGAAAACGTCTGTGCCAGTCGATCGGTTTAATCGCATTACAAGTTATTACGCAAATAAAAGCTTTACATGCGCAGCAAAATAAATGTTCCATGAATCAAATGTTGCCAGTTTTTGGACAGTTTCCATTAGAACTCAAATATATGAAGGGTTTTCTTATGGCGCGCTAATCAACCGGGGCGACCAGCTGCATTGAAATGCTTATTTCTCCCTGGCCATCTCGGTCAACTCGTTCCGGAGACGACCATGTATTCGAAACCGAGAGACCACGGCGAAATATCTAAGCTTTGGAACAAAGCAATTCCAGCATAAAGTTGGTGTAGGTTATTCGAGATTTAGGAATGAGAATCTAGATATCTTGGTGCTGAGCCCGGCGAGCCGGTGATCTAGAGCTATTTTAATTCTTCTCGCAATCTTTTCGTAGTTAGGGTAGTAAATGAGTCCCAGTAAACTGCTAAGGCAACGTGACAAAATGCATCAGCATTGGCCTACCCAGGGAGGAATAGTGGGACATTCTGTTGATAGTGAAATGGAGTATCGATACCCGTGGGGATTTGAAGTTTAAAGTTCGTTCTTTGTCGATAAGCTACCTACAGAAACTTTCTTTGCTTTTCTCGCTTAGTCTTTCTTTGACCAGAGCCTGACGATTCTACTTCGAAAGCCATTGGAGGGGGACATGGGGATTTGCGGTGTTGCGGTGTTGGTGTTTTTTTAATGCGGTGATGCGGTGAATAAAATCTCAACTTGCGGTGTTGCGGTGATCTCAAACCCTACAGTGTGCGATGTTTGTGCTTTTTACGCTGCGGTGTTCGGTGAAATGAAATTACTCGCGGTGCTAGGGTTTCTTGTTTGACCTTTTCCAAACCTTAATTTGGCCTAAATTTAGCATGTAGACTTCGTTAATCCGTGAGCTCAATGGTTCGGTAGACCCTTGGAGGAGGGAGGACAGAAACAGTCCTGGAAATTTTGCAAACGCCAATGCCTAATGTAATGTATTATTGACTGCGGAACTTTTTTTCATGAACAAAAGAAAAGGTGGCGAAAACTACCGGCCACAAAATATATTGAGGTGTCGCGTCGGCAAGCCCGAGAAAGTGAGCAAATTTAAAGCAGATAGGGATCTGGGGTGAAGGCTTCTTCTCTTTTCCTTTTCGTCCGCTTCCTTCGCGCAAGATTTCTGCTCAAGAACAAGAAAACTAAATGATTTAATGCAGGCATCAGCAGTATCGATGTGTAAGCAATGAAAGCGTTGTGATCTGTTTGTTTTTTGGAAGATTGTGGAACTATAAAAGTATTATTTTATTTAAGCGTAGATGAACGAATCATGGCGCTAAAAAGTGTTGCGGACTTGCGGTGACGGTGTTTCGTTGACTTTTCTTGCGGTGATGCGGTGTTCGTTAATTTTTTTTGCGGTGTTGCGGTGTTCAGAACTCCCCCATGTCCCCCTCCCATTGGAATATAACCTGTGCAAACCTGCCACCATCACACAGGCTAGTGAATTGGACTATTTACAAGCTTTTGAATTCGCGCTACCCTTTAAGGCACGACTTTTCAGTTCTCAGGAAATTTACGGAAAGAAGTCATTGTGATCTGGAAAAAACTGCTGCTTCTGCGTGCCAAAAACCGTCGTCTCTCCTTGATGTGACGTCTCCTCAATTCCTCGACGTTTTCACTAAACCTTCTGTAAAAGTTGTCCACTTCTTGTCGCATTTCTCGTCGTATAGTCGCAAGATGATTGTAGAGCTCTATGTAATATAAGCATAATTATGTTCATTATTAATATAGGCACGGTCTTTTTCAGTTTTAGTTTATTGATATTCTTTCTGCCATGTTCTATCGCCCATTGAATCAATTAGGCGTACTCTGTTTAAGTGTAAGTTTATTAATATTATTTTTATTTGCCCCAAAATAATTTGAAATAAGGTTATAAATAACAAATCAGTGAGACAAGGAAGCCCAAGGAAGCCCAAAGGCTTGTGTAAAGAACCACGTAAAAGTTAGAGATATCAAAGAATGTGAACCGCGACGGGTGTCATCCAATCATTTTCTTTCTAGATGCGATTCACAATGTCCTGAGTGGTCAGGTCCTTCATGATTTATTCTAAATACAGGTGACAGTCCGGGGGGAGCTGCGATGATGGTGGTAGTGGTAACAGGGGGGTGGGTGCGAGAATTACGAGATGTACTAACATCTGCTTATGGTATGTCCTTATTGCACGAGTACTTCTATCAATAAGAAAGACCAGGGATTTCCTAATTGCTACAATGGGGCTCATTTAACTCGCTCCTTCGATCATCTAGTAACAAGTTATAGGAAATGCCGTCCAACAACTCGGAGAACGGAAGCAGGAATCGTGCACGTGCACGTGCTCGTGTTTACCGGTCGGTTTCTTTTCCCTTCCAACATAAGCTACGATTAATTTTCTACTTACCTATGCTATTTGAACGTCGTTTTAATGCCCGGTGTATATGGTAGACCAATCCACAAAAAGCAACCACAGCAAAGAGAGCCAACAGAAAGAAAACACTCAAACGGAACTGGTAAGCGCTGGGGTCAAAAAGTCCACCACCCACCTCCTGGACAGGATCCTTTGAAATGGAGTCGTCGTAAGTCTGGAATAATTAATTGTATATCATTGCTCAGTGCAATTTAAATGAATGGAAGTTGATTGAATGGAAATACGTGATAAATTGATAGTCTTTAGAGGGCTTATGAGGTTGTTTTACTTCCTGGCTGAAAACGTTTTTGCTCTTTAAATCTCGCTTCGTTTTACAATTTGGATAAGTGTTCCCCACTGGGTTGTTAATGTTCCGCAAATTATACAGTGTACAGCGAGTTTGAGAAGGTGATAGAAACTGAGAGCGAGTGCGACCTGATTCAGCCTCGTTCCCAGGGATTCGGCCTCGTTCAAGGGATAGAATCGATATTCGACGCCTTTATTAATTAAGGACGTTCGCGCTAATTGTTTCTGCGCATCCTTAATGCGCACGCAAATTCACATGCCACGTCATGCCGCAAGCGCGCGTGCTAAGTACTAAAATGAACAATGATAGGGCGGATGGCCATTGCTATAGCTTTGATTGGATTTAACGATCTTGGACGTTCGGGGACCCCTACTTTTCTTTTCAGAAACAGATTTTATTTACAATTATCTCCACATTGTCCAAAAATGAACAAAAAATCAATGTGGGAAGTTAAAAAAATTCAAGATTTCTGTCCACGGGACATCGAATCCTACCATCTTGCGGCTGTAAGGCGCGTAAAACTATGGTCGCTAAATGCGAACTTGTTCTTTGGGGAACCTCACCATTTGACTAAATTCGCTTAATAGCTTCATTCAAAGAACACTTCCCTTCAAAGCTCTAATTGCAATATTTTGGGACTTGCAGCCACTTTGGTCTTTTTCGCAAACGAAGCCCGATTTACTCAGATTTAGGTGTTTTTCCGGGCATGTTCTCTCCGAAACGAAGTCGGTGACTCCCCAATTGTTTTTACATTTCTGACATCACTAACGCATCATCTTTCAATGTTAAAATTTTCAGAAAAAAATTAATGTTAGAAAATTTTCGCGCGAACGTCCTTAATAGATCAACTGTTAGGTTAATTATTCAATGAGACTGCTTTAATTGCACGTGGACTCGGGACTGTTCTTCGCCAGCCATCGACCTTTAGAAGGGTATTTATGCAGATGAATAGCTAGAGAGAGAGGGACGAAGACAAAAAGAAAGAAAAAGTTGCTCAAACTGAAAACACACAGGAAGAAAGTTCCTTTGGATTTATATCCTCATTACCATTGGCCTCTTAACTGATTCTTCCATTTTGTGAAAGATGTCTGCCTTGTTGAGCTCAACAAAGTCAAGAAAGCACTTCTCTAACTTCATAGAGACCTCTGCCAACACCACTCCGTAAGTCTTTTGATAGTCGAACACCTTGAACACCCGCAGATTAGGGTTGGAAGACAGATCCTTGTGGGTAGACACGACGTTTAAGTCGATGAGAGCACCTTCTACTTCTTTGTTCATCAACGCTCTGTTGATCTCCCTGTATGTGTGATACTGCTGACCTGTGAAAATGAAGCAGACCCTCAGGTGCGAGACAACCACTAGCTTGGATAAAGCGCAAATGTCCCAGACAAAAAGTGAAGGTCGAGGGTTAGGGTCCGTTGTCTAAAGACGACGAAAATGGTGACAGTAATACGCATGACCTGAATACCACTTGAGAGCTGATGCGTGCAGGTTCCATTAAACGAGTCCTTGAGCGAAACGTTTCACTTTAAAATGAATTTGATTTGCATGGACAATAAACGTGCACTTGAAACATTGTTTTTGCATGAAGATTCGCTTTCAAGCAGAGGCAATGGACAACACGGAAATAGCCCTTTTGAAATAAGGAAATAAAGCACGTGATAATTTGTATTCCTTATTACCATGCTTGGCAAACTGTAAAGGAAATTGTGATTATTATGAAATTATGATGGCGTGCAGCGTATGTACCTGGATTCATACGCGCGGTCTTGCGCACACCAAGTGTGTATTCCGGTGACGCCTGAATGGCTCCAATCTAAAGAACAAACATTCATTAATTCTGGGGGATCTCTAACAACAAAGACGCCATGCTTGTGCAACTATGGTTCTTCTGGGATTTTCTAGACCTCCTAAGTTGCTAAAGTATTGTAGTAACAGTTTTTCTCCGATTTAGCCAGGGGAGAGGGCGTTTTGCAGCCCTCACCAACTTTGAACCCTTGTAACTCTACAAGCTTTGTATTAATCTACAGCTATATAGCAAATTAGATGACTTTCTAAAATTTATCTGTGACAAGTTGTCAAAACCTGCCGTTGTTCAAGGAACTTGATATTTCCACAGCCAGCAATCGTAATTTTAAATTTTCCAGGTTTGGCTATTACTTTTTGGACAAATCGTCTCTTTTATCAGTTTTGACAATTTCTTAGCCTGTTTTGGAGGTTTTCTGCACTGTTAATGAGGTGTTTTACTGCAACACACCTTTTTTTGTCTTCAAAACAACACACATAGAGTTGTGTATAAATACACACCTTGGTGAGCTATCTAAGCACACCTTGGTGTGTTCCCATGACACACCTTAAGTTGCGTTTCACGCTTGTCCTTAATTTCACCCACTTTCAGGTGTGTTCTGCAGAAAGAAACTCACAAGGTGTGCTAGGGAAACACACCTTGTTCAAGAGTGTGGTGTCTTATAAAAATCATGCAAGCCAAGATGGCGGATGAGGTGTATAAGAACAAAGTAAAAAGAATTGAGTCATCGAAATTCATAGTTAGTCTTAGTAAAAGACACTACATCAGGCATCGTTTCGAAAGCAAGCGGGCGGGGATAAACTTCGAATGGCCTTTATCTTTTCTGTTAAAGAACTACCTTAACGCCAGATATTTTCTTATTGGCGGTCTGAAGCACTGAATATGACACAAGAGCACTAGTCATCTCAGCTACGAGAAACGACATGATGACGAGGCCAACTAAGGTCCAGACTATCGCGAAGAGCCTTCCCAGAAAGCTGCAGGGAACCTTGTCGCCATAACTAAAAACGTACCGAGAAAAAAGAATTAGCAATTATTGACCAGGACTCCGTTACCTCACATTAATATTGGCGGGACGCGAAGCTTCGATCGAATAAGCTGTCAGAATCTATAGAAAATGAATAGAATTTTGGCATGCATTCAACATTCTGTTTTTAGTAATCATTTACTGAGTTATGCTGAGACAATCTACGACAATAAGTAGCCTCGCCAATTTTGTGGTATGATGTCAAAGTTACAAGAATTTTCCAAAAATAACATTGTTAGAAATTTGAATGTGCTATATTGGCTACTTAAAATAAGCTCATAAGCTGGTTTTTCCTCTCGGTCGAGTCCTCAATTTTTAATTTCCTTTTTTTAACCAACTCGTCCATTGGGCAATTATAATTTTTTTTCCGACTCCTCAGGCCCATCTAGTAATTTCCTTACCCTAATGTGGTGCACGTGATGTAAGCCCACCAAAAACCTGCCCATAATCCTCGAGTGAATAAGTTTGGAAATTCCTCGGAATTGGCACTAGATTCCTGTCAAATAGAAAAAATTAAATAAAAGATGATCAGGCGGTTGAAAAAGGGAATGAGAAAATTCGGCTAATTCAATTATATTAACAAACTAATAAAATTCTTACCGCAAAGGAATAATTGTGTTCTTTTTGCTTTACTAGAAATAATGTCAAACTTTCGTTCAACTTTTAAGGAGATGCGTCTTCGTTTAACAAGTCAAGAAGCGTAAACCGTGCATTAAACTGTGATAAAACACGACGGGCATTTGAGAACACGAGGAAAATGTAGAAAACACGAGCCACAGGTGAGTGTTTTCTAAATTTCTGGAGTGTCTCGAAAGTACGGAGTGTTTTATCACAGTGTAATACACGGCTTAGGCTTCTTCATTTGCTTTTTGATTCAGAGGTAATGAGGGCAAAAGAAAAAACACGCTTTTTCTATGTTTCATTTAAGAAAGAGAAAACGTACCGCGTCTCTATCGAGTTATAGAAACACGAGTGGAAGTCTGGAAGAACGAGAAATGCTGTGGGAACAAGAGCCACAGGCGAGAGCTTCTCGGGCGAATATTTGTTTTAAGAACATCAGATTTCCGCAGGGCAACTATCAGCCGATAGTTTCTCGACAGGAACACACTGTTGTTTGAATAGAAACACGAAGAACATGTTTTCTGTTTCATTTAGAAAACACCGCAACGAAAAAAAAAAGAAAAACAACTTGTTTACTTTGATGTTCAAAATGTAAATTCTCTTTGCAGGCTCCATCATTGCGTTAGCAGCTCGTGCTAGTTGTGTCTCCATGGACAATCATGATTCTTCATATATAGCTGAGGGAGTGTGTGTATAATAAAACTTATTTCAATTCCATGCAGTCGCTCCAGTAACCCGCCCTCCCCACTCCAGCATACAGGCTTCTTCGTCTCTTTCATTGATGACGCGATTTTTTTTACAGAAAATTAAAAGTAATGAATACAGAATACCACGGAGATCGACAAATCAGCTAAGAAGTGTCACGAATAAGGATGCATATGGATTAAGGGCTCTGAAGGTGAACTTCAAATATTCGGCTCACATACGTTTAATACTTACCAGTGCCCACAAGACCGCGCCGGCCAGCAGTACCATCAATAATGTTAGGAGCAACATTGGGAAACAAGCGGTGCCAACACGTATCACAACATTAGCTTTCTCTTCTGCTGAAGGTAACGGTGCGACGAGAGCCACCCCGGCTGATTCTACCAGGGGTACATAACGATAAACTCCGTATCTAGATTGACCTTTGTACCCCTCTATTGGAAAGCTCATGTCGGCTTCGTGCTCAATCTTATACACAAGCGACACGTTGTCTTTCTCAGCGGTCATATTCCCTCTGTCGTGCTCATAATCGACAGAAGTGGGTCCATGGCCATTGAGGCATGGCTTACAGCATCGTCTAGTCGCCTGGTTCAGTATGAATGGAAAAGGCCCCACATATGAACTGCCGCTCCGGCTCATGTACGGAGGGAAGGAATACCAGTTTGTCGTCATTTTTAATGGGCATCTGCAAGTTTCTGAGAGAGAAATCTTTTTTTACGACATTATATTTTATCAGGTTTTTTTTGTTTCGAACTAAATTGTAAATAATTTTAACTTTGTGTAGATACAGCAATTTTCAACTGAGTGTCGTAAACCAAAACCAAAATTATCACTCTAGCCAATCACAAAGAATACAAACAATCCAGTGAACCAATCAAAACTCGAAGTATTTACATGTAGCCCACGCAAAACGCGGGAAAACGAGTGCTGGCGTATTATAATTGGTTTTGGTTTTACTTCTGATTGGATGAAAAAGTTGCGCGAGTTTTTAAGCCAGTCGCGTGTGGCGTAGTTGATGCAAAACTAGTGGGCCATTTCCGAGTTCTCTTGTGCCTCTGTTTCAAACGAGTCTAAGTGCGAAACCTTTCATATGAAAATGAGTTCTTCATGCAGTTTCATTTTCATGCAAATCAAAGTCATTTTCATAAGAATGGTTTCGCACTTAGACTCGCTTTGAAACAGAGGCACAAAATGAAAACCGCTAGGTTATAAAATACCATTGGCAATTAAATAAACTCTGTCAATCATTCGTTTTATACATTCCACAACCTCACGTGAATAAATTTCCGTATATGACACAGAAGGGCTTTTTAACATCGCTGTTATTAACACTCAGATTAATACTCAGAGTCATTTCGTTGAGAAGGAATTCTTTTTTAGTTTTCGTTTTGCCTTTGTTTCCACTCAGTATTTAATTTACTAGTTTCTTTTTACTGAACGTACTTTTGTGTCCTAAACTCTTTGATCTGTGCTATCAGGACGCAAAGCTAACTACACTGAGTCAAACAATTTAGAACACTTGTAAAATCAGGAGTATTTAGTGACTTTGCTGTAACAAAGCAAAATCTTTACACTTAACAATACACCCATGAACTGAGAAGATTGAGCGCAAAAAAAAAATGTTGTTTAGGGTGATCAACTAACTACACCTAACCAGTTCATAGGCATCTCACTCACTCTCAGAAATACTATAGGCTTACAAATCCCAGGTGGGTGGGAGGTAGACCAGTTGGTTATTTACAGGCATGACCGAGGAGTTGAACTAGAGTCTACCAAGAAACAACTCCAGCTCCCGGGAGGGGTATTTCCTTATAAGAGGTTAATGGGGATGCGCCGCGAGATGGGGTCGCATTTTCATGACTAGATTGACATTGACTATCATAGGGCCACATTTTCAATAGTGTTACTAGAATGGAGTCGCACATTTTCTGGTTTTTGGTGTTAGACAGTTTTTCATATTTAGAGTTAGCAAATGCACCAGAAGGTTTGTACTGTAGGTGAAAAGTTAATATAAGGTACATACATAAAATAGAAAGTGAGTAAGTTGGGATCTCAAAAATTACCTTTTTGCCCAAAAGTGACTAAGATGGAGCTCTAATTGGCCACAGAATAGACTATAATGGGGGGAGAGAAAGAGGTTAGCGGCACATACCCAGCAAAAATTGGCCCAAGTACCCCCTCGGGCTCCAGCTTAGGGGTCTGAGCATGGATTTGAATCCGCCATGTTCGGATTTTGAGTCCCTCGCCCAAACCACTCGGCCAAGCCGCCTCCTAAAGTCAGTGCCTGTTCCCCTGAGAAAATTGAAACTGTCTATGGTTGAACAAACCTGCTGTGATGCTGTGGCTGATGGCTCCACCACCCTTCACTGTGAATGCTGTCACTTTTATTTCATAAACGGCGTAGTTCAGTAAATCACTCAATGTTGTTCTCAAGGCTGTTGCCGTTGTTGTCGTATTCAGAGTCAATTTTCTTACATCCTCTCCAGCTATGCTTATTACTGTGTAGAAGATGCGATATCCCAAGAGAATGCCATGTACAAAGCCTTCTGGGACTGGCTCCCAGGATACCGGAATGGAATGCGCTCCGCTCATGTTGACCGCGTAAGGACTCAAGGGTGGCTTACTGGGAACTAAATACATTTTAAATATGAAGATTTTAGTGGGTACGAGAATTTGGGGTGAATAATGTCGTCGTTATCTTGCGCTAATATCCTTGTATAAAACAGTAATGCTTGGTTGAATGTACACTAGAACAAGAACGAAGATCCTTGAATTGCAAACATGTTGCACGTTTCGTTTGTTGTGTGAATTAAACAGATAAAGCTCTGGGCACGTGGCCCTCTCGTGTTTTGATTGAATCATGTAGCGAGCTTTTCACTAGCCATTATCGGAAGACACCTTACTACACTGTCCGACCCTAACAAGGATGGTTGGGTGAATATGTGGCTTTTCTTGTTTAGATAGAAGACAGAACTTTTATTCACTCCGCTAGTTAACAGGAGGTGGGGGCCTTTCTTCCTGGAAACTCGTCAATGATGAATTTTAAGCTTTTTTTTATGAACTTTTGTCAAACGCAATCCAGGGGCGTAGCTAGGAGGGTCTTGGGGTGCCCGTGCCCCCCGTCCCCCACCCCCACCTGAAAGCCTTTATTAAGCAAACAACCTACAACAAAGGGCGACAACGACAAGACACTCTGGTGAATACCCTCACTTTGACACAGATTGACCCAACCCCCCCCCCCCCCCCTTTGTAAAATTATGGCTACGCTTCTGAAATCCTCGGTAAGAAAAAAGGCTACTGGTACATTAACCCATAGTTCTTAGTTCACATAGACATCGACAACGATCGTACACAGGGTCGTTAGTTCAGGGGTAAATATTGCTAAAATGCCATGCGATCTTTATTCATGTAAAAGTCAATTTCGAGAAAAAACCCAGGCTCTTCCCATTGAGAAATTTTCGTTTCTTGTACTAGCCAGAAATACTATATTGTTGCAACACCTTATGATCCATTTTTTGCTCCATTATCTGTCAAGTGGACGCTTACGGGAGGTTTTAAACTAAGGAAAATTTCAAACTTTTAGCTCTACAAGTAGTCGCGGTCGTTTACGAGACGTGGCCGCTTACAAGAGGTTACAAATATAGCGATTTGACTTGGAAACTTTTGGTATTTTGGAAAACTGGTCGCTTACGAGAGGTGGTCAGACCCGGAGGTTCGATTGTATCGATTTCCCTGGGCCTAATGAGCCGTGCTAGGCTTGCAAGGTATTATGGTATGATGAACAGCTACCATCTTTTTCCTATGATTATTAGAATATTTCGCCAAGCTGTAGCTCTACACGTATGAAACATCAACTTACTATCCTCGTCTGTGGACACGTTAAAAGTCTGACTCATCTTCCCTTCTCCTTTGCTCGTGAAACCAACGATCCTAAAGGAATAATTGGTGAACTTTGTGAGGTTGAATATCCTGAGAAATGTCGCGTTTGGTGGTAATGTCTCCATGGTTTCGTTTACTATATCGATAGCTCTTTTTCGCCTTCTGGAACCAATGTCTTCTTGGTGCACCAACTGATGGTAAAACAAGCGGTAACCGAGCAGAATTCCATTGACAAGTTTCTTTGGAATGTGCCCCCATGTTATTAGAAGGCTCGTAGAGCTTGTATTGGTCGAGGTGATATTCACTGGGGCACGGCTGGGCACTGGCGTATAAAAAGAAAAGAAAGAAAGCAAGACAGATAGAATTAAATTGATCAGCAATTTTAGGTCCCCTGCATTAAAAACAACGGTTGCTCTTTGTTGAACGCGTGGTCAAGTAGTTCACCGTACTCGCTTTACCATAGTATATTCATGGAGTGAATAAAGTTTGGTTCAGTAAAGTTATGAGAAAATTATGTTGTTATATGAAAGACAAATAGAAATAGAGAAAAATGGAAAAAAAAAAGAAAACTACTTTTGTGTTAATTTCAACCAGGCAGGTGACGAGCTAAAGCTTCCTAAAAGTACATTAGGGATCTTAAACAGTGACGACACTGACGCCGAGGACGACGTGTAGTCAAAATGAATTTATATTTTACCAGCAAAATTCGAAATTGACTAGATCTGTTTAGTAAACTGATTACTCTAAAAACGTGTTGAGGCTAATTATGCAATAACAGCTTTCAATTTCAAATGGAAATATTAACGAAAATTAAAAGATATCCGTCGTTGTTTGCGTTCTTCAGATTACGCAGACCTTGGTCAAGTTGCTGTTTTGCAGAGGACGATCGACTAGCGCGAGATCCTTATTGGCGAAATATTGATCCAGTTCTTCTTTTGCAGGTTATGGACAAAGCCACAGGTGAAGTTCATAAACCTGTTCGAAATCTGTTATGGTTATCGTGTGGATAAGTTTATAGCTAGTAATTTGCCTCATGTGGTACAATTATTAGTAATGGTAATAGGACTAAGTGCAGTCCAAATCGGGCGGTAATCATACGCTTGGTAAACGAGCTTTCAAAAGTCATTTTTAAATATTATAATTAAAAATATGGAGAATAGTTTGAAAAATAGCTGTTAAGTTCTTTTCAAAACAGCCACCGGAGACTAAATCTCCACAATTTTAAGACTACATCTCCCCAATTTTACAAAGTCAGTCTCTTGAATCGCTTACTATAGTGATTGTAATAAAAGTTGTGATTGGTGGATTTGGTGGAAAGGACCTAATATGATTGGCTATCCGATTACAGCCAACTGTCCAATTACAACTTTGCAGATTAAATACTGAAAGAGCAAAATACAGCAGTTTGAGGAATGATTAAGGGAGTAATCGCTTTCATAATTTAAAATTACTCGCGCGATTACTCCTAGATGTACTCCACTCGTTTTATTGGATGAGGTTGAGCATGATATCATGAATTATCAAAACCGAAGTCTGTGTTATCTGCCGAAGCCGAAGGCACAGACACGAGGTTTTGAGAATTCATGATATCATGCAAAAACCGAATTCAATAACTGTTTTATTATGCATTTTTTCACATAATTCATCCTCAGAAACAGAAGCGAAGCATTCAGCCATTTTGTTTCTGAGGAGAACACTCCAAGGGGCTTAGTAACCAGGCAGATGCTGAACTTGACATGATAAATGCAATATCTGCAGCAGATATTGCATTTATCATGTCAAGTTCACAAGATATTGTGAATAGACAATTTTACAGTTGTTGGCTTAGTGACCTGGCCTCTGAATGGCAGTGAGGCTGCAGTTGACCTTGTTTTGATACAGACCTCACTGCTTTTATTGTGCAAATCAAGCTTTTCTTATGCTAACTAGTTGGCATTTACATGAGAAAAGCTGAGAGGTCTGTATCAAAGCAAGGTCACCTCCAGCCTCACTTGCATTCATGGCAGGTAACTAAGCACACACCTGTAAAATGGCTATTGATTGAATGCTCTCGACCGATCAGATTTTTCATAGTGAGTCTGATGTATAATTGTGGGAGGCGCGGTGGCCTCATGGTTAGTGCGTTCGTCTCCGGATCGAGCGGTCCGGGTTCGAGCCCTGGCCGGGGACACTGTGTTGTGTTCTTGGGCAAGACACTTTACTCTCACAGTGCCCCTCTCCACCCTGGTGTATAAATGGGTACCGGCGAATTTAATGCTGGGAGGTAACCCTGCGATGGACTAGCATCCCATCCAGGGGGAGTAGAAATACTCTCAGTCGCTTAATGCTAAGGAAACCGGGATAAGCTCCGGCCTGATGGGCCACTTGCTCGTATGCAGACTTTACCTTTACCTGATGTATAATAATACGTATTAAAGTCGTTGGACATACGACACTTTAGGCCAGAGTCTATACCAAAAAAATGCGAGTGATAAGAGAGATATTCCATGATATGCTACTCGAAAGCGTTACATAATTATTTTATACCACGCCATAGAAAATACAGTGACCGACTCAATCAATGCGACGAACGCGCGGCGCATGATGGGAAGGCTGGATGTGATATCTTGGGATATACAATAGACTTCCTGTAGTTTGGCTGTATTTTATATGGCATGGTATAAATATGATTAGGATAAATACGTTATCAGTTGAAGTCCTGCCTTACCATCCTGATCTGTGACGATAACAATGGGCGGACTGCTCACACCGAAAAATTTGCTTATTCCTTGCAATTCAAAGCTGTAGT
>JAHPZR010052137.1:0-18182 GCA_019787425.1 Platygyra sinensis
GCTCCGAACCGCATTTACAGAATTTTTTTAAACTTTGCCAAAAGTTGCATCTTATCCTACTTATCAAAATTCTATAATTAAGTAAATGTAGTTGTTGATAACAATAAAAAGAAAACAACATATCCCTGGGACATGTTCCCACAACAATTTTATGTGAGCAAATGTTTTGATTTTGTCCCTATTACATGTCCGCGCTATATTTGCTTCATGTCGCCTCAGTGGATATACACGTTACTTTTTGTCACTGCAACATAAGCCCTCGTGTCTGGCCACGTTAAGGGAAGGTTGGTAAAACGCCAATTGAAAATGCTAGGTATGGTCCAGAAAAAAATGTATAGAGCCACATCAAGGATAGCCTAGCTCACTGCAAATAAAACTGAAAAACAAGAGCGAAAGTTGCTATGAAAGCGAAAATTAAGACAAACCACAGAACAAGCATGTCAGCATTGACAGATTTAATGTCCACTTAATTTTCAAAAATACAGCTTTATTTCTTACTTTGTTAACTGAAAAAAAAATTATCTTCATATCTACAACAAAGCGGAAAACCAACTGATCACTGGTAAAACATGTCCCCACTTGGATGATTTTGTTTTTTTAAACAAGAACTAAAGCGAACCGTTTTTAATTTGCGAACACTATGCTAAATACCCTACAAGACTTATAGCATCCTGACTTCCAAGAACTCTCAACAGCGATCAGAAATCTCGTCTTGCAATATCGTGAGGAGAAAGAAAATCACCAACTACAGAAAACTTTCTCAATTTTTCTCAAGACTGGTTGAGTGGACCAACGCGCGAGAAAATCACCTGCACGAGAAGGCGCAACGCGCGACGAGTGAAAATTCATGCGCGTTCGCGACCTCGTCCATTCAACTAACCCCCAGCCATAGTGTTGTCAACCATGAGAATGTTTTATATCAATAGCTGGAGAGAGTCAAAAAAGGGTAAAAGAACATTTCACCAAGAAATAGTCTCCTTTATATGTAACATTAGTCTGTTAGCTTACTATGCAGACATTACGCGTCGTCACGCACTCCTCGTGGGGAGGCAAGACGAAGGAACTACAGAGTTCGCACTGCTCACTAATGATGGAGTCCCAGAATTTTTCAGGAATCAAATAAAGTTTTCACGATCTAAAAAGCAGAGTTTTCATAGCGTGAGTATTCCCAAGAAAGTTTCTTTTCCAGCGCTGACCAATGAAGTGTTTGCAAAAACGGTAAATCAGTGGAGTTTTCTAGTATTAAGTGAAAAAACAACTTCAATGAGTTTTCGAAAGACCCGAGGAAAACATTTACAATTCCAGGAGTTCCAGGTGCAGCGCGAACTCTGTTGTTAGTGCAATAAGTTTTTCTCGTTCTTATAAAATACCTTGAACTTAGCCATTTCGACAGACTGACTTATTAGACGAGCTGTACTCTTTCACTTTCTCCCTCTCCTTGTCAAAAGGACGAGCAAGACTGTAAGAATATCCCTAGACTTCATAACATTTGTATCTGCCCGCAACAAAAGTTCTTTTCTTTGGCAGACACAAAAATTATTTTTTAACATATAAATTAACAGAAACAGACACCAATTTCCTAACATGTTCACGAGCATCATATTTGACTGTAACTTATTTTTTTTCCCTAACAAAACTTTTGTTATGCAAGAGTGGAATAGAAAATGCATGCGAAATTAAATCATTTCCTTAAAACCAGCCGATTTCCGTTTTATCACCCCTAGTAAGAAGACATACGTTACATCTTCATTTCCGAAATCCCAGAGGCGATTGAAACGATGCTTTCTCTGAATGACATACTGATCGTAAAAGTAACATAGGCCAGCAATAGACCTGTGACGCACTGCACTCTCGTGGTATACCATGACTAGGTGTCCCACACGTTACTTGATCTGTCACGTCGCAGTCCACGCAAAGACTTGTCAGCTGTGTGGGTGCATCTAGCTATTCATTTCACTAGTAGGATTTTTTATGATATACGCCACTCGAAAGTACTCCATACTGTATCTACTGTAGACGCTATATCCAAAGTAAACAGTCTTAAGCCATTACAAACACGTTATCATACATGTAGACACAGGTTCCGTTTAACTTTTCCATTTACATTTTTGCCTGTACTGTGTTGCTCATGCAGCCCCGTTCCCTTGTGACCTCTACAGCAAACCAAAGCCCTTGGCATGCGTGATGGCTTTCAGAAGCCTTTCTTTCAGCTTTCCTCTGCTTGAGTATTCCGGGAGCAGAAGGACATTGAAACATGTGTGCGCGGTCGGAAGCCTGCAAGGGAAAGACGACAATTACAGTGAGTTCACTGCAATGTAGCGTAACCCGACCCAAAGTGGAATTCCCCCCCGCCCACAATACAACACGCTTAACTCTTAGAGCTGGACTTGCTGGCTGCTGGCATCAGAGAGCTTTTCGTGTTAAAGAGAGTACAGTTATAGACAAACCACTAAAATTTGGTTGGAATCAGCCAGTCAGACATGTCAACCATGTCCTTAGATACATGTAGGTGTTCATGCTACAGGTGCGGATGAAGGTTAAGGTGTCTGCACTGAGGGAGTTGATTCTGTGAACACTGACTGAACTAATACCAAGTGCTGTAGCAAACCCTGATTTACACGGAAGGAGCAAAGTTGTGAAACGAAAAGGTCACCTAAATTCACTTCCGGTAGAGGCGCTAGGGGTTCTAGATGAAAAACCCTGTTGACCTAACAATAGCCAATCAGTGAGCAGACTGAGCTTTCAAATGTTCTCCCGCCAGCTTGATAGAATGAGATGTGAGTGATACAATAGACCCTATCATAAATGACTGCCAATTTAAAATTCTTTTGTAAGCATTTAAATTAGCTCAACCTTGGTTGAGAAAAAATTATTTGATTTATCATCAAAACGAGTCCAGATGGGCTAATTCTAAGAATTACAAAAAAAAAATTAATTGGCAGCTATTCATGAATTACAGTAAGTTTCTTAACAAATTCATGGCAAACAAGAACTATCAACTACATGTAAACCAATCCTCCCAGGTATGATTCTATCCTTGCTTTCTAATTCTATGGGAGTTCGAAAAAGAAGTAAGGTAAAATATAGGGTTGCATGTCTCACCTGTCCGAATCAGGACCATTCTTGGCAATGATTAGACGAAGCTTTGAGAATCCTCCAACTGGGATTCTATCACTTCCAGTTCGTGAACATCAGAAGCTGTTTCTTCTGCTCTAGAGAGAAGCTGTGAACCACCTCCCAAAACCACCTGCAAGCACATCATGCAAATTAAGGCACAGGTAAAGTCTGCCCACGAGCCAAGTGGCTCATCAGGCCGGAGCTTATCCCAGTTTCAGCAACATGAAGCTACTAGGATGGGATGCAAGTGCATCGCAGGGTTCCTAACTCTTCAAATGTTCATTTTCCTTAGCATGCAAAGCATTCTCGTCCCCAGAGCCCACGATCCTTCTGACCTGTGGTTGGGATCGAGAGCTCTGGCCGGACCCGATTTTCTGAGCATGCGCAGAGTATTCGTTTCGCATTCTCAACCAATCAGATTTGCTAGATTTGACGGGAAGTCCGTGAATCGCGGACTTCCGGTTTTGGACCAAACCAGAGCTCTCGATCCCAACCACAGGCCAGAAGGATCGTGGGCTCTGGGGACGAGAATGCATGCAAAGCAGCCTCCAGAATACTGTATGTGTCGGCTCTATTTTACTGGCCTTAGTTGAGCTACTCAGCTTGTAAATGGTTTCAAATCCTTAGAACATTGTACCTGATCAATGTTGAACCCTCAGTAAGCCCATTGTCATATTCAGTGGACTTCTCTAGTGCATCAAAGTCAAAATCCTGAAGGACAAAAGCATAGCAGTGATTGAGGAGGGAGATTATACACCAGTTCTGAACACTGTACTAGTATTTGGCATGGATTTTGACCCATGAGTATCAAGAAACACAAATCACCATGTAATTTAATGCAAGTTCAATACCTGGCAGCCAGACACCAGCAGCTCCACCTCACCTGGACGGAAAAACGTTTTTGAGAGGAGACTCAGACACCACCATGTCAAAACCACGCTTGAATGCTTTGAACTGTTGAAACAAATTTAAACAGTGTATTCACCACAACCCTCAGAACCATCTGCTTTACATTTTACATTTGAAATACCCCTTACTTCTCAAATTTACATGTAAGGATTCAACCTCTCCTCCCTACACCGAGAAAAAAGAACAAGACTGGTGCTGTTTTTTACAGAAGTAAAAGAAGATCAACACACTCTTTTGGGTGCAGAACACTCATTCAAATATTCACTGAGGAAAATCACTGCTAGAGGTGGTTTGCTTCTCTATTTGTTTGATTGCTTACTTTTGTTTGTTTAGTTTTTGCTTGTTTTTGTTTGCCTGTTTGTTTACTTCTTTTTTGTTTATTTTTTGTTTGTTTGTTTGTTTGCTTGTTATTGTTCATTAATTTTTTCTTGTTTTGTTTGTTTGTTTCCTTGTTTTTGTTTTTTTGTTTGTTTTGCTTGTTTTTGTCTATCCGTTTTTTTTTTCATTGGCTGCATCCTCCACAACTCAATGATTTTACAGGTATAACCTGTGGTGTATCAACGCTTCTATTTGCTTGGCTTGCATCCAGTAAAAAATGTCTAAAGTTGGGTTAGCAAGGGAAAGCCGTTTCCAGTTGATCACGTCCATACGCAGCAAAAATACTGTAAACATTATAAAGAGCATCAGGAAAAAGCAAGGAGATATTTCACAGCTACACAGTACATATTATATGTACATGTACTTTGAGAAAATGACCATTTAACAAATTGCACAAAAAAGTGACGACCCACTAACCAATAATTGAACAGTAACTTAATGTTGTTAAAATTGTACTCCATACAGTGTATTTGTTACCTGTCTCTCAACTGACTTGTTAAGGATGAAATCAGCATACAGATTCACAAATTCCTGACAAATAAAACAAATGCAATTTTAATTGTTTTGTACCCTTAGATGAACATATCTATCTAATTCACATTGCCAGGATCTGTTTTTCAGTGATTATTCGCCCTGAAGATTGTATATTTTTCGACAAACATGACTGTTGCTTTATGTCATGCACCGCCATAGCACTGAAATTGAAAATGCACTGGTTTCCAGATGAAGCAAGCTACTCAGCTGAAAATTAGTAAATAGATGTAAATTTACCCCCTCTTACCTGACGAGGATAATAACTTTGGTGGCTCTTTATTTTTAGATTTTTTTTAGAAAATGATGATGTCACATGCACAGCCAAGCAATACCCCCATCCCCCCCCCCCCCCACACCCACCTCTAATCACTTACCTGTCTGTTTTCCTTGGTAACTGTGATTTCTGCTCCATTTTCCTTCAGCTCCTTAGTGAGTGATGAGCCAAACATGTCTGTGTACCCAATCGTGAAATTACACATCATCTCATTCTCTACATCACCTTCGTAATCTAGCAGATCTTGAAGGCCACTTGCAAGACTCTGAAGAGCACATATTTAAATTTGGTCACACCTTTGATCATTTGGTGATGGCATTATCTAAAGTAATGTGACTGGTGATGAAATTAAACCCTTTTAATCCTAAATCTAATCTACTGGACATTGTAATAAACAACTGTTCCATGAACTGTTCCAACTGTTCCATGTTCCATACGGCCGCACCCGCATAAATGACCATTATCACTCAATTGCTACTATGGGACAAATTACTTTCATCTTAACTGTACTTGGGCCAAGTCAAAGCGTCCCCATATAAAGGGCTAACCTATATACAACTGCTCTCATGTGACTTTAATAGCTCAGTTGGGAGAGCACTGCACCGGCATCGCAGAGGTCGTGGGTTCGAATTCTGCTCAGAGCCTGAATTTTTTTCAGGTCTCTGTTCAAGTAGTGTTATGGCCGCACTCACATTAATGACCGTTTAACTGTTCCATGGTTTAAGCCTTACACGCAGCATGCAGCCATTTGAATAAAGCTGTTAAATAGCACTTCCATGTGATTGTTTATCATGTTGCAGAAAGTGGTTCTAGCTTTTATTTCTATGAATGAAACCCTAAGCCAAGGCTACAGAAAATGGTCTTAATCCATATCTTGTAAGTTTGTAACCAACCAATGTGAACCAAGCGATGGCCACTGACTGATCTGTCTAAATTGCATCGAGGCACACAAATGCTGCTCAGTGGCTTTTATTTGAATAGTCACACACTGTGTTTTCATCCTCAGACTTGGAAAGTTTGAACTCCATGTACTGTACAGTGATCCATCTAGAAATTGGCAGTAGTGAGTCCAGGGACTCACACAGTCAAAAACCTGTGAATCCCTCAGACAAAAGAATGAGTCCCATACAGCATTTTAGCTCACTTCCTGTGCAGAATGCGTTGCTTGGGTTCGTGGAACGTCCGATAGCTTTGTAAAAACTAGTTTTCAGGCTTGGGTCAAAGGCCTGGAGGTTAAAAATTTGTCACAAACGAACTGGCACGTTTTCGTCGCTGTTTTAGGAGAAAAACTTCTTCAAAATAACCGATCACTTTAAAATTTTTGCTTGTGGGGTTGTAAAGAAGCTGCTTTATCGCTAACATGGCACAATTTTTTGTTTTATGTGGAAAAATGCTCTGATCATACAGATGCAGATGTTAGCAAAGTACCGGTATGCCATTCCGTATTGCCTAATCCTGTCAGAATTGCCTTGTCAAGAGAGTAAAGGACATAAGCTATAATCGTAGTTGTAATTTTTTGCGTCCAAATGGACAGATGTGGGACTAAATTATGCGTCATTCGGAAATTTATGTGTCTGAGACGCGGGACGTGCAGGTAGATGGATCACTGACTGTATCCTATGCAGCACATATGTATCAAACAGTGCCAAATGAAAGTACATGTACTGCTTGACAAATTTTATTTGAATGGTCACACATTGGGGTTTGTTCCAAAGACCTTAAAGTTACATGTAGAATTGCCTTGCAAAGCATAACAAACACCATCACATGAATGCACTGCTTGGTAGTTTTCATTACTTTGAATGGTTGAATATCTGCTCAACGGACAATTCGAAGCAATTTAAAGTGCTACTATGATCAAAAAAACCATTTCCTTTATTCCTTCAGATTTTGAACGCATGTTAGCTCACCTTTGAGTTTTATCCAAAGGCTGTTTATTTTGAGCGTAAGTTTTGGATTTTCACAGTCTGCCATTACTCACGTTCAAAACTGACCGATTAGACCTCAGAAGGTTGGATGTAGAGAAAATGACGTCATTTACTCACTAGCTTAAAATTTCAGCGTGTAAATGCAATTTATTATACATGCAAAACAAGGGTTTCAAAGTCTGAAAGCCCAAAACTCCCATGCTGCATATTATTTCAGCTGCGTACATGAGCATTGCATTCTTAAACTAGTGAGTCTTTGAAGTCATTTTCTTCTCGACCCAGCTCTCTTAAGATTTTAAAGTTAGTGTAAGAAAATTCCAGTTAAAAAAAACAGCTGTCTTTTTAAAATCAGAACTTTAAGCTTGGGACAGTTAGTGTTTAGTTAACATAGTTTTGAAATCCAATAGGAAAAAAAAGAATTGTTTTTTGTGGTCATAGTAGCACTTTAAGTGCAATCTCATAACACACCCTCTTAGGAAAACTTTTTACTAGACAATTTATTATTGATTAGTCAGTTACTTAGTTATTTAGGTACATGTAGTTACATGTAAACCAAGCAACTTACAGAATGCGAATCCTTGAGGTCTTCAAATGTTCCTTTCTTGCCAAACAACTTTCTGTACACAACCATTGGAAAATGCACATCTAGAATGACATTGTTGTAGATGGCCAGGCCAAGAACCAAGCCAATCAAGAAGAACTGCCCATCTGTCTCAAAAGAGTTTAGATTGAACCAGCAGTAACGAGTGGCTTCATCAAAAGTAAACATCCCTGGAAGACAAAAGTGAGCAAAAATCTTCAATCAAAAGGAACCAGTTAAAGCTGGACCATTTTGACTTTTAATGGAGGGAGGAAAATCCCACTCATTTGCTACTGTTATCAAAACTAAATTTTCTTCAATTATTGATTTTTATGTCATTAAACAGACTGGTCATGCCAGTTGTGTATTTCCACAGAGTTACAAAAATACATATTGTACACATAACATATCAATTACCATGTTTAACCACATCTCTAAACACGGAGTAGAGAGTTGAAAACATGAAGGGTAGCCGAGTATTTCTGATGAACTTCAAAGTGCAGAAATATGAGCAAACATTGTCTTTCACATTTGCTATATCTTCTAACTCAAAAGTTCAACCAAAGAGGAAATGGAAAATAAAAGAGAAAAAATTCTATGCCAATTGAGATCAGACATACAAACCAGGCGTTTCATTTAGGGCTGTGCACCACGCAAATTGACCAGCAGTGATGTCTATTTTGCCTTCCTGGTTTGACCATCTAGAGGAATGTTTTCTTTTAAAGAGGTCCAGTTCAACACTTTCCATTTAAGAAATACAAAACATGTTCTGTGTTTCTATCAAGTTATAGAAATGCAAGTGGAGGTTTGGGAGAACGAGAAATGCTGTGGGAACACAAGCTGTAGGCAAGTGTTTCCACAGCTTTTTCGTCGGAGTTCTCCCAAAATTTCAAGAGAATTTCTATAACTCGATAGAAAATGTTTTCCATTTGCAAACATGGTTCATACAGGTTTGATGACCTTTTATTCAAGACTTTTCCAGGACTTTTCAAGGACTTTATACAATATTCAAGGAGTCCCTTTCCACAGGCACGATTTCCACAATATAAAATTTCCACGTTACAAAACCGCTTGAGGATAATGTCACAGCCTGTTCACCTCCAGTTCTGCTGTTGTTTTTGTGCCTTTCACTTTTCATATGCAATTTCAATGCAGACTCTCCCATGTTTGAAATGTCGATCATTCAATTGCAGCATTTGCACAAGGCCTTTTTCCTGTCAGCTTTAAATGCAGTCAACCACCCTTTGTACTTGGAATTAAGTTCCCACTGCTGATTGTAAATGCAGTTTCCTCTTTGACCTTTGAGTTCATTTAAGACGCAATATACAGGGTGTCTATATAGGACCCGGGATACAGGACCAGAGTCAAAATAAATTTCACACTTTGCGCTCCATTTCCATCGTGGTTTTCATTTGCTTACAGGGGGGCTAAACAATACACCTGGGAAACTGCATTGAAGGTGCAGTTACCTAGATACTTTGAGTAAGAAACACTGCATTGTCCTGCTATAAAAAGCTTTGCTGTGTTTGAGACGATGAGTTTCTCACCTAATGTTAGCTGTGAACACAATCTTTTCAATCTTTTGATGTCAAAATGAACTTATTTTGCTGTATCTTCAAGTATTCAAGGACTTTTTCATAAAACTCAAGCACTGCTTCTTCAAATTCAAGGATTTCTCAAGGAGAAAATCAATTTCAAGGAGTTTTCAAGGACCTAACAGTTTTTCAAGGAGTATTCCAGGCAAGTGCGAACCATGTGCAAATTTAATGTCAAACACAGGGGGTACTTGCGCGATCACCCGAGCCAGAGGCTCATAATAAAGTGCTTGACATTAAAAAACATTGCAACAAAATGTGCGAAACAAAAGCTACCATGACACTCCTTGTTTCCTTATTTAATATGCGCATATGCGTGTCAGATATCATGCTTAGCGTGCCGTGTCATCGCACGCGTGCCCGTGTCATCACCATTATGTTGGAAATCCTGTGGAGGGTCACAAATAAAAGGGAAAATGACTTGTTTACTTTGATCATCAAAAGGTAAATTCTCTTTGCTCATGCCATCATTACATCAACAGCTACAAAGGTATTGGTAAAAATGTTATATTTACCATAATCAGGGTTGAATATTTCCTCCACAATCAGCTGAAAGAACTCTTTGGACACACCCCCTTCATCAATTCCTTGCTCTCCTTCAAACTCGACATAGAGCTGCTTCTTGAGATCTGCTGGATTGTCTTGTGAAGTCATCTCCAGCTGGTTACACAAACCATTATATTATTTTGTATGTGCATAGGATATAAAGAGATGGACATGAAGGTAAAATAACAACTAGGAGGAGTTAACTATGGGTGCGTTTCTTTAAGAAAATCCAAGATTGGATTCTTAAATCCAAAAGAATCCAAAAATGGATTTTGCGTTTCTTTACCAAACTGATCAATCCAAGATCTCTCAGATCATGCTATGTCAAAGGAACCAAAAAATCCACTCTGGTTTCCTTTTCCTTTTCTGTGATGTGGAGTCCCTCTGTACATCTCAAATAATTTACATTTCAGAAGTAATCATCATAAAATAAGCCTTGCTTGGTTGACATTTTTTTTTCACTTTGTTTAAATTCATTTGTAGTTATATTACCACACCAACTACACCGAAAGATGCGAACTTCGCTCGCGACGAATTTAGCAACTTAACTCCCAACAAAATTTGGCATGAAATTCACAATTTCATTTCAAAGTTCACAATTTGATCAACAACTACATAATGCGATTGCCAAGTTCGTAGTGAACTTTAGGAATTTCAATGAACTTCACAAACCATTAGCCAAAAGTTTTGTGAAAGGTACTGTAGACATTTGATGGTACACACAACAATACTTACATTGACAAGAGCATCTTCAATTAGGTGGTCTCGTCGAACTTTGAGTCTGAGGTATGGTGTTGCATGCTGGCCCCTCAAAAGACTGTACAGTAAAGTCAGCCGTCTCTCGCTGTACATGCGCACCCGATTGTCATAAAACAAACCCATGCTCTTAGTAGCAGTAGAAAGGATGAAGTTGTACTTTAAGAAAGAAAACTTGCCCTGTGCATCATTCTTAAAGTAGGTAAAGTCATGGCCAACCTCGATTTGCTCATTTAATGGCTCATTGACAAATTCTTCACAGTTAACTAGTGGCTTGCGGCAATCTAACACATCAATTTTCAATTCCTTAACGAGAGGGTCATCATGATCATTGCTTCCAGTAGCTCCATCATGGCTGTCGTTCAACGTTTGATCAAAATTTCCTCCTAATATACTAGCGTAATAAAGCATTTTCATAGTTTTTGTTGCAGCCACAATTGCTTCGTCCTCTTGCACTGGCATGTTCCCTGTGGCACTAGGTCCTGTTAAGACTTGGTATGTAATCAATTGCTGAAGAGTTTCAACCATGCGCCTGATTTCCTTACTTAAAAACTGCGACCAGATGCGGACTAAAGTTGCTTGGAATTTTACAGGGAGTAATGCCACGGCTTTGAGAAAGCTAGGCAAAGCTTGGTCTAAATATTCCGGACTCTGTAACATTGTGTTTTCCATGATGATCACAAATTGATTCAAGAAGTTAGGATCATTGCTTGGTGCTTTGTATCGAAGTTCCATTTCAAGCGTTGGTGCTAAGGCAACCAAGGAGTTTATTAACGAATTCTCCACCGAGGAATCCCCTGTCTTGAACAGAGCAGAATACACGTTTCGCACAGCTTCAATGTCGACATTGGTTCCCATGTTCTGTTTTCCAGACGAGTCTAATAAGAAACTTTTGTTCAATGATTCAGAACTAGAAAACACCACACCAATGTTGTGCACGAGTTTCTTGTAGCTTCCTTCTTCTGTGCATGAGTTCAGGTTGGACAAGAATGATTTTTCTGTGAGAAATGGGACCTCTTTGGCTGGGACTAAAATAGAGAGACATGTTCAGTCCCCTCAAAAAAGAAATGTGGCCACTAACTTGTTAGACTGACACTCAAAGGATTATAACTATTTCTATAAAAACATGAAATACTAGTTAGTGAATCTACATAGCACTGGTAACAAAGTGTCCCCTTAGGAGAGCTTACACCATCATTTTTCAAATTGTTTCCACCAGTGTTATCTCACTTACTATAACAGGGAAGCCTAATACAACCATGATTTCTTGTTTGGTCTCCTTGCTTACCCTATCAGGTAAATACCTTCTATAAACTTATTTTGTCCCCATTTTATATTTAACAAATAAAGAAGGCTAAGCCGTGTAGTACACTGTGATAAAACATGATGGTCATTTGAGAACACGAGGGAAATGTAGAAAACACGAGCCGCAGGCGAGTGTTTTCTACATTTCTCGAGTCTAGGGATAGGGTCAGGGGGTCAATAGGGTTAGGGATAGGGCTAGGGGGGGGTCAATAGGGTTAGGAATTGGTATAAGGTTAGAGCTGGTGGTGAGCGTGTTACTCTTTTTGAGAAACACCCCCACCCCCCCCCCCCCAAAAAAGGGGAATAATCACCTAGTTAGAAGAAAACTAACTAGTTAAAAATAAAATCACCTAGTTAGAAAAAACTAACTGGTTAAATTATAAAATTAACTGCAACATATACAATGTATGTACCTTTGTGATTTTTTTCTTGCAGTGGTTCACAAAGGCGAGCCTTCTTCATGAATAGCTGCAATGCTAATGCTGCAGCATCATCCTTCGAGGTCTGCTTTCTACCACTAGATGCACAGTATTCATTGCTACACCCTTGCACTCCACAGCCATCTGTCAGCTGAAAAAAATAGTTCTTGATTTTCTGTTCAGCTGCCCGTTTCCTGTATAAATAGATGAATAAAAATAATTCAGAAGAGCTACAGAATTTTGGTCATTAATTTTTCTGCTACTGAATTTTCAGAGAAAGCCAAGCCAGATTTGTTCTTACTGTATTCTTGAGATGGGTGCACATGAGATGATAAAAATGATCAGAGACTCTGAGTGGGGCCAGGCTTTTAAAGTGGCCAAATGTAATCTGGGTGTCAAGTCAATTCATAAGTTTGTTACTTTGTAGCTTGACAAATTTCATTAAGCTTTTCTTCCGGCCCACTCATCCCCCGAGGGCTTCATTGTAAGTATGTCAGTAAGTATCCTGTGTTTCCATGTTTTTTTTTTCAGCAGTGTTATGGTGCCTGATGGTTGCCTCTCAGTTTTATCATGGATTCCCTATGGGCTAGGTTAGCTTTGCTCTCGGGCTCCACCGTCCTTTCAGGAACCATTCCCCAAGTTCATTGATTGTTGATGAGTTTAATGCAGATAACCTGCCAGATGGATGTCCAGGCATGCTATGGATGCCCACTCATAAAAGAACATTGTTTTATTTTTCACATATTGCTTATAAATTGTTCATTCAGGAAGACACTTAAAGTGCCCCTGTGACAAAAAATAAATTATTATTTTTTCTTTGGATTTCAAAACTATGTTCACTAAACACTAAGTGACCCAAGTTTTAATCCTTGATTTAAAAAAGGCACCTGTTTATTTTAACTAGAACTTTCCTATTTAATGATCCGCCATTACTAAATTTAAGTTTCTTGAGAGAGCTGGATCGAGGAGAAAATGACATCAAAGGCTCACTAGTTTAATTTAAGAATGCAATGCGTGTGTACGCTGCAAAATTAATATGCAGCACGGGAGTTTTGGGCCTTCACACTTTTAAACTCGCACTTTGCATACATAATAAGCTGCGTTCACATGCTGAAATTTTAAGCTGGTGAGCCTTGGACATCAATTTTTTCCGGATCCAACCCTCTGAGGTCAAATCGGTCAGGTTTGAACGTGAGTAATGGCGGATCGTGAAATCCAAAACTTACACTCAAAGTAAACAGCCTTTGGATAAAAATGAAAGGTCAGAATTTTACCAGTCAAGGAGAAAATGACGTCAAAGGCTCACTAGTTTAATTTAAGAATGCAATGCGTATGTACGCTGCAAAATTAATATGCAGCACGGGAGTTTTGGGCCTTCACACTTTAAAACTCGCACTTTGCATACATAATAAGCTGCGTTCACACGCTGAAATTTTAAGCTGGTGAGCCTTTGACATCACTTTTCCCGGATCCAACCCTCTGAGGTCAAATCGGTCAGGTTTGAACGTGAGTAATGGCGGATCGTGAAATCCAAAACTTACACTCAAAGTAAACAGCCTTTGGATAAAAATGAAAAGTCAGAATTTTACCAGTCAAGTGTTAAGCAGACACACTTTCGGAATCTCAAGAAAAAAAGGAAGTGATTTTTTTGATCACAGGGGCACTTTAATAAAAGATTTTAGACACTAAAGGCTTAAGGCTTGAGTGGGAGTAACTATAAAATATCTCCCAACTCCCTTCCCCTACCCATTAAACTTTGACCCACCAAGCACATGGCTATGGGGCTGGCTAAGCAATCAGGCACACCATCCCTTTCCACTGATCCTTTATACTTTAATGTCTAAATTGTGTATTTGCTTTACAGCTTCTATGACAACTAATCACAGTGACTTACTTGCCAAAGAAAATCAACTAAGCAAATATTCCAACTTATTTGCACTTGTCTGAGTAGCTTGGTGTAAATAATATTGATTATATATAAACTACATGTAAATTGCACAACTACATGTATAGTTCAAGCTAGTAACCATGCTCTATTCAACACCTCTGGGTCAATTTTGGAATCTTCTTTTTGAAAACTCTAAGCTACTGCATAGAAGAAACATTTCTCGCCGCTGTGTAACTAAAAGCCATAAGCTCAAGTGTAAAACAAACAAGCGGTTCCAAAAACGAGAAAAATCCTCAAATTTAATGGGTTCATCATTTCAAAAGTTCAGTTGCCAAGACGATAATGAAGGCTTGTGGAAATTGCAGGTGAAAACAATCGTCTCTAGAGACTCAACTTGAGAGAAAAAAAGGCACGAATAAAGATAAATAAAAACCAATTCTTCGAGCGTGTAGGGAGTGTTAGAATCATCCGCGTGTCAAATTAGGATAATTTAAGCTTAGATCAATCGAACCCTTGTAAAAAAGTTCTCACTTGTAAAATGCACAAATAGGTAAGCTCACTACTTACATGTCCGTATTGTCATCACCATCAGTATCTTGGGTACAATTTCTTCAAAATAGAATAAAATAATGAAAGCGAATTCAGTGTATCGAAACTAACACGCAAATGTTAGAAATCGACAACAAACATCTCAGGACCGGCTAAAAATGGCATTATCGCAAACATGCGCGCTTAAATCAGTTTACCTGGACTCGTTGCGGCCGTCCTTACCATCCGATGAGCAATTGTTTTTGTTCGACATAAAGACTTTTTCGCGATGAAGTGAAAGTTTGTTAGTTTAACCACGATAACGAGGACAAAAGTCTAGTTCTTCTTCCAGGAAACTCGTCCATGATGCTTCTTCAAATCATGTGTGCTCCGTGACTCAGCGAGTGTGGAGTTCTGGGAACTCATTAGGCTCGGGGAGCCTGGGTCGAGAACATGACGAAAATTTTACACACCACACATGCAATAACTTCCATCTTTCGAGAAATTCTATTTTATAACATTAGTTTCATTTGTTAAATCCAGCGTCTTTTGAGTCATTTGTCGTATATAAGTATCGGTCATTGGGACTAGATGACTTCATATCCAAGGAAGTTTACAGAAACGACAGAAAACAGAGGAAAATTACGAAAGAAAAAGAGATAGCAATCGGAGAGAACTTTTGACGTGGTTCCTGTGTTGTTATTTTTTTGTATGAGAAACTTCATAGTCTTACTTGATACACTGGTGGGAAAAGTAAGAAGAGAGTAGAATGGGAAAGCCGAAGAAAGGAGGAAAAAAGAAAGACGTGGATTGGTAAGTATAGTCTTTATCTAATATGTACGTGTCACGTGTTTAATGGCGATCATTTTAATCGATATGATTAATAACCTTTAAAACATCAACTTTTACCCTAAAGCACTTTACAAACCGTTATAAGGAAAAGGAAAACAGACCAAACCAGACATCTGTGAAAGATAATTAAATTATCAAAGAAAATTGATCCAGATAATTTTCCGCATAATTTTTCTGTTGCATCATTGGTCATAATATTGGTCACATGGTACACATGGAGCTGTATTGGATTGGTGATGCTCAGGGAGACATTAGGGTTAAATTACTTGCAGAATGAGCTGTGATTTCAATGGTCCAACTTCAAGGACTGACAGGGCTCTTCACGGGTGACAAATAGTAAATTCAAAACTTTAACCCCTTCACTCCCAAGGGGTCTCCCTTTGATGAGTAAAATCGTCTGGCATTAGACAGAGTAAAATGTATTAAGTCACTCTTGGGCTTGAAAGGGTTAAGGGAGATAGTTTTTTAACCCTTTCACTCCCAAGGGGTCTCCCTTTGATGAGTAACATCGTCTGGCATCAGACACAGTAAAATCTATTAAGGTTGGCACTCACGAGGGGACTAGTCCCTGCAACTAGTCCCTACAACAAGTTGCTGGGACAAGTCCCATTGTGTGAACAGGTCATTTTTGCTTCAAAATCTAGTTGCAGGGACCAACTTTGGTCCCTACGACTAGTCCCACGAATTCAAAGAAAGTTTAAATTTTTGGGATAAGTCCTTGCGACTTGTTCCTCAAAACGCCTTGTGTGAACTGTTCGTGGGTGTTGCAAGTTTGTTGTTTAAAGTGGCAGGTAGTTCACAGTCTAAACAGAACGCAAGGTTGTCGGAACAACAAGGTCATTTATTCCAGAAGAACGCTGTAATTCCACACAAGACTTCACAACAAGCACACACTAGACTTGCAAATTAAACTTCGACCTCTGTCACACTTGTATAAACACAGCCTCCGCCAGATGTACATGCGACCTTTGTCACACTTGAAAAAACACTCCTCCGCTAAACTTTACACGACCTTTGTGGCACTTCAATAAACATGCCTCTAAAACTCCTCAAACACTCCTGGGATAAAACCACTTAAAAACTACACCGAGTCGCTTATATACTTTACATCATAAGGTTCTAGAACTTTCCAGCTGTACTAAATAAAGTAACATTATGACATTAAACTATTTACTTAACAAATAAAGAAGCCTAAGCCCTGTATTACACTATGATAAAACACGATGGCATTTGAGAACACGAGGGAAATGTAGAAAATGCGATCCGCAGGCGAGTGTTTTCTACATTTCTCGAGTGTTCTCAAATGACCAGAGTGTTTTATCACAGTGTAATACACGGCTTAGGCTTCTTCATTCACTTTAAAATATAGATTTTACGCGTTCAAAACAATAAAACACACTTTTTCTATGTTTTATACTCTGATAAAACATAGGTTTTTGACCAATCAGAGCATGCACAGGGTCCTATCTATATTTTAAAGCATCGTACTTAAACTATTTAAAAAAGAACTTCTGAATCACTGTGATATGATACTAATAAATATGTGTTGTAGTTCAATTTGTACCTTTGGTACAATTTTGTTTTGAACCAGTACAAAATATTTTGAACTGGTTCAATTTTCTTCTCTTTTTTTTTGCGTCGAACAAAAACAAATATTTTTGGCACCTTCGATCTTCTCTTTATCTCCCCTCTTCTCTTCATCTCCACTCTACTTACCTCACTTACTTTTCCCTCCCTGCTCTCCCAACATCCCAGCCCCTATTCTTTTTATCTCAATGCTTAAATGTACCTTGTGAGCCTTTGGATTCATGTCCTGATGCCTTACCACTGAGCCATGAAGACATGGATGCAAGTTCCCCAATTTTTTAATTACATATACACAATAGTGGTAATACATTTCCTTAAATTATTCAAATCAGACAAAAACACAGTAGTGGCAACCCTAACCCTAAACCCTAACCCTTAACCCTAAGCCCTATCCCTAACCCTAACCTAGGTTGAAACAAATTGACCTAGGTTGAAACAAACTGACCTAGGTTGAAACAAATTGGCCTAGGTAGAAAACAAATTGACCAAGGTTGAAACAAATTGACCTAGGTTGAAACATTTCGTACCAGTTAAAAACATTTTGTACTGGTTCAGAAATTTTGTACTGGTTCAAAACAAAATTGTACCAAAGATCAAATTGAACTACAACATATGCACAAAACTTCTAGATGATTCTAGGCAGTCACACAAGTCACGCCACAATTTTTCGTAACAGTGGGACAAGTCCCTGTGACCAGTCCTTTTGTGTAAACTCTTCAGGAGACTAGTTGCAGAGACTAGTCCCCTAGTGTGTGTGTGCCGGCCTTCAAGTCACTGTTGGGCTTGAAAGGGTTAAGAGATAGCTAGACTATTCCCAAGCATTCCCTGGTATCCAATTATACTCTAAGACAAAGTGTACTGTGATATAGAGCATCTTCCCCAAGAAACGGTGGGCGAATGGTCCTTCAAAATTTATGCAAATGTAGGTTCTCAAAGAATTTTAGCCAAATTTCACAGTTCTCTTGGTTTTGCATTATTTTAATTCC
>JAHPZR010052138.1:0-2500 GCA_019787425.1 Platygyra sinensis
GGGTATCCAATTACAGGTGTCCAATTGCAAAAAGTTCATATCGGACACCTGTAATTGGACACCCACGTGATCACGCACCGATTACGTGACAAATAGGCCCCCGGAGAGCCAATAATCGAGAATTTGTGATAGACACGATTATGTAAAAAATACCTTACTGTTACCACCAACAGACGCGCTAAGCAGATAATAAATTCGTCAGGTTTCAATTGGTAATTTGCATAAATTAGTTGCGTGTAATTAGGAGTAAGTTAAACAAGACTACCAGATAAAGCAGGGGTCGCTACAAAACATGGACCCCTTCTGGACCCCTTTTTGGAAGCCCATCTGGACCCTCTATTTTTTCTTTCACAAAGTACGGGCTCCTGATTTAACTAATCAAACTTGAAACGGAACACAAAAAATGTGAAGAAATTAATGAATTTATGCAGAGTTGTGTCTAGTATAGTCTAGCCACGGCCACCCAGACAATGAAAACCAATCACCATCCCGAATGATCCCGCACGTTCACTCTTGAAGATATATTTGGTTGTTTTATAGCCTACGTCTCTTAGGCTTTGCAATTTCCTATTCAGGCAGGTGTCCTTTATTAGTGGGGGATTATCCCTCGGCTAAACAATTTTGACACAAATAAGTTATTATTACTATTGCTATTGCTATTCAGATTGCCGTTGCTGTTGCTGTCGTTATTGTCATTTTCATTGTTATTGTTATAACAATAATAATAATATTTAATATTTATACAAAAATAAAACAAGAATAAAAAAATTGTATGGGATCAAAAGACGAAAATTATACTATATACAATTGGCTATAAGAAAAGTAATTTGCAGTAAAACTATATAAAAATCCAAGTATAAACTAATTGTAAGGTCTAATGCTTACGGGAAGACTGCTCTAAGGCCTTGACGCTGCTTTCATAAAGGATCGATCCCCCATGGTAAGTTTTGTGAAACGCTTTAGGTTGCTCAGAAGAATTCCCTTGTCATTTCGCCGCAAATAGTGACGGGATGGCGGTAAGACAGAAAATTGTTATTGTTAATGTTATTGTTATTGTTTACATAGAAGATTCTTTCAACTTTCTTTCTGGTCTTGTAGTTTTTCTTACATCAGACGTGAGTATGCCTGTCCGCGATCGAGGCATTTTTTGCTAAACATCTTCAGTCGCGTAATAAATCTCTTACTAACTAAGCTTGCTCAGGATTGTGGGAGAATATCGGGCCCCAGTCCTTTTCGTACGGACCTCGCTGTTGTCTTTAAACCTTACTGTCAAGAACTCTCCCAATACGACCCTCGTGCTTGGTTAACAAATAAAGAAGCCTAAGCCGTGTATTACACTCTGATAAAACACCACGGGCATTTGAGAATAAGAGAGAAATGCAGAAAACACGAGCTGCAGGCAGGGAGTGTTTTGTCACAGTATAATACACGGCCGCTTAGACTTCTTCATTTGCTTTATGACCAGTATACCTAAATGGTGAAAATGCTGCCGAAAGGGAGAACAACATTGAGTATGCTAATCGTTACCCTATGAACTGAACTGTGAAGAATTGTTTTGCACAAGACATAATGGAATCGTTATGATAGGAAATCAACTGAAATTGTTTTCATTTCGGGGGTTTTCTAGGTTTGAATAGATATTTTATGCATGTGGCATTTTCGTATCAGGATTTTTGGTTATTTCAGCTTTCATTAATATTTGATGTTACGCCTTGTCTCCTCTCTCCTCAAAAAAAGACGAAAGTAATAATACTTTTAATGGCAATTGGAAAAGAATCTTTGAGCAGAACTTCATGATGCGTTTCGGTACCGCATAAAGGAGGGGGATATTATTGTAACCAGTCCTGTGAAAACCTGTTTTCCTGAGAAAATGAACGGTGGCTAAACTTCAACATTGAGCAATAGACATTCCGAAAAAAAACTGTTTAATAAAAATTATATATAAAATAATATTTTGTTAAGTACTCTAAACTCTGTCACATCAACATTATGGTATTAAAAATCAGTGGTCTCTCGAACGGCAAATCGCAATGTTGTAAAATGATCAACTCGAAACTATTATTATGAATTTGACATTACAGTCACATCATACTCTGTGTAACAGTTAATTTTTTATGACATACTCATGTTTTTACGACAACATTTTGTAATTGAAATAATAATTATATACTGTAAAAATCTGATTGTTCTTCAACAGCAACTAAAAAAGTGGTAAAATCAACCATACTCTACATATGAATTTGACATTCCAGTAACATGATGTCCCCAGCTAAACTCTACTTTTTTATCACAAACTTTACATGTTTAAGAGCAACAGACTATAAAAATCAAATATGTGTTTAACAGCAACTATAAAATATGTTGTAAAATCAGCTATATACTATCATTCTGAATTGACATCGCAGGGACATCATGTACTCTGCCAAGCAGTTAATTTTTTAAGAAACTTTATAAATTTATCAATCTACCTCAAGTTATGTACATAATATTTTGTGTTTTG
>JAHPZR010052138.1:5000-7500 GCA_019787425.1 Platygyra sinensis
GAGTTTAAAATAGCAGTGAGTTAGCCGAACTGGCGGGGTGTAGCTGTATTCTTAAACGTTGACTATTATTGTCGATATTTAAAGAAAAAAGCCCTACAGAAAAGAGCGGACAGACCAACCAAACCCCGCTTGAAAAGCCGTGTTATTCACTAAGTCACTAACTTCTAAGCTCAAGAACATTTTTTGCTACACACAGTACGAAGCATCAAGAGAAAAACCTTTTTTCCTGTCAGCATATATTAACCATAAACACTGTTTCTCGTCAAGTCGAACTAAATAATGTAATTCAGTCGGTGTATCAACAACATAAATGTTAGCAATATTTTGACAAGGACCATAAAACTTGATACTAAGGCAAAACTTGTTATCTATGCCCAGCACAATTTATCTGTTTATTTTCTGCTTACTTTTGACATGATTGTATTTCAAACAATCTCATATAAAGAAATAATAACTTCTTACTCATAATGTGGCTTACACAATTTCAATTCAGGCTTAAAAGCGGATTTAGACTGCGAAGCCAAATTTCCGCAATGACAATTCCAATGAAAAGCCGACCGAAGAGAGTTTCGTTAATGGTTTTTGTAGTGTTATGTAAATTTTCTGTCTTTTTCTGAACACGACTGAAGCCTGGGAAATGTATCCTTAATCAGTATATTCGCACCATAAACACTTGGATGACGCTAAAATGAATTTCCAAGCGATGGAATAAGAGTGTTTTTTATGCCAGTGATTCAAACAATTAGGAAAAACAAGGTATTTCGCTGACTGTCTTCATACACGTTAATTTATATTCAGCAGCGGGCTGTATACCAAATAACTAGCAAGTAAAATATTATGTTTATGCATATATACTTCAGATTGAAGAAGTCAAACTGCGAAGTAAATTACGTCCAGCACTTTAAATTTAGAAAGCTGAAGCAAGACTCTACTATTAAATCTCTCGGGTGTCCGCCTTGTTGAACGAACAAGAGTTTCACCAAAGTGAGCTGGAAATAAAACTAAACGATTGTACCGGGATAGCTGCAGGCTGGGCCGACAAACGGCTATTTGTGTGATGATTATTTTAAAAAGGCTCGTTCTTTACTCGTTCAATAGTATAAAGAAAATGTAAATTTCAGGAGATTCAATCTGGTTTCAACGTCAATGAATTTCTCGTGTGTCACAAACAAACTGCGAAATTAGATTTTGAGTCCGCAGAGTTATCATGAAATGGGTTCCTTTACATCATTTTGTTGAACATATGCCTATAAAAGATTGAAGTGTGTCACACTATGAGATCAGTTTTCTTACCTGAGCTTTCGGATGCCTTTTTTCAAAGTTGAGATGCGAGCCGTTCAGAGACGTTACATTCATCTGTATTCAATTCTTGGTCTAATCAAGCAGTCTTATTGACAAAGGTAATGTTGGTCATTCAAATATCGTTCGCGGTGCAGCCAATCAGCTAAAGTTATCTAATTCTGTGTTATCTAAGGCAAATTAGTTCGCATCATAACTGACTTCAAACGGCTTTCGTCTGTTTCATTGGTCAGTAATAACGACCCCGACCGGTGAAAGGCAACAGCATCAAGCCACCATTTTACCCGTCTGAATAGTATACAGTCTAAAAAGGTACTTTCCTTCTCATAAATTACGTTTAACTTTCTGGGTTGAAAACATGCGGCGCTAATTAATTTTTGATGGTAAGCGCTATTGCTTCGGCTAAAAATAACACCGTTAATGCCTTTCACACTGGATCATAATGAATATGGGAAATATTTCCATAATGCAATATGTCTAAAATGACTGAAGAAAATGAAAGAACAATTATTTTACACAAAACGGGTGAAAAGGTATCAAAAATGGAAGTCTAACACCGCAGTAAAAGAGGATTTCAAACTGACATCTGCTTAAACAGCACAAAACTAAGAAGACGACCAAAAACAATTCCAACTTAATGAATGATAAGATACACCCACAGGAATACATATTTTAAAACATAGTGAGTGTACCTTTATAGGACCCTGTCAGAAGTGGAAAAACGTGAATCAGGTGTAGCTAGAAAAAAGTGGCTGAAAAAGTATTGGGAAGGATAATTAATTGGAAGAATACGGGAAGCGCTTACCACAAGCTGCTGGGTTGGAACAAGTAGTTAGGTATATTGGAGAAAGGAACCACTGAACAGACAATTGTACTGAGGTACATACATACTTTATTGTCTCGTCCCCACGCATGACAATGATAGCTTAAAAAGCAGACAAAGGTTGAATAAAATTAAATAAAATTAAAATAAAACAGTCATTAAAAAATCTTTCACCTGAGTAGGCGCTCCGTCACGGATGAGCTAAGTAAGAGCATAGTTAGTATGGTAAGAGGCATGCATTCTAGCATCGAGTATGTTTTTGCGGGTATTGTATGTCGTGTGATTTCAGGTAACGACACTTGTCTCTTTTTAGTGCGGCTCTTTCTAGGAAGCCGATAAAATGCGAGAGTTACAAAGAAACCTTTTTTATTACAGTAC
>JAHPZR010052139.1:0-12500 GCA_019787425.1 Platygyra sinensis
AACCAGCTCTTGGTCAGCGGTCACCTTCAAAAAGACACGTGACCTCGACTGACTGTACACTTGAGCCCGCGATATAGTCACGTGATAGTGGTCAGCAGATACCTTGTTTTGACAGGTGTCAATTGATCATAACATGGATGTCCAATATCAAAGAAGTACACGGTAAACCAAGGCTGCATGTCTCTGTCAACCTGTCAACCTATTATTTGGAGTATGGCCGCCATGTTGCGCGACTCCACCGTCGTCGTCGTCGTCGTCGTCGTGCGTACGCGCCCACGAGCAATACCGCTGCCATGATAACCATGAGAAAATCAATTCAAAATAACATCCGTAGTTATTGAGAAAAGGAAACCCAGAGGTCAGCCCTATATCAAGGGTCTCCTAAAGATAAGATATAAAATCTAAGGACACTATAAAACTAGTTAAAAATATGAAAAAAAATCAGTTAACAAAAACAGATAAGTATCATAAATAAATATAATATGGCAGTTCAATAAATATTCATATGATTCTTCAGTCTTAATTTAAACTTACTAACGTTAGGACTGTCACAAAAATTGAATACATTAATAGGAAGATCGTTCCGAGGTTTAATAATTCTGACAAAGAAAGAGTATTTATAACAGTTCAATTGATGGGTTTCTTTTTCCCCATATGGTTATGGGGCTCCGCTTGGCGACCCTTGGGGTCGCCGGAGCTTCGCTAATAATAGCCCTTTTCACGGTTAGCTTTTCTCATTTGCATTACAATAAATTTTAGCATGTATGTGAGGCATTTTCGGGCTATTTCGCAGTTTTAGCCCGAAATTGCCTCGCATCCACGTTGGATTACATTGTAATGCAAATGAGAAAAATTAACCGTGAAATGGGCTATTAATATCCATAGGCACAACGAATTAAACTGGTCCTATTGATTTGAACAGCGGATTTGAAGGGACAAGTTTGTAGCTTGTCTCCTCAAAATTAGGCCTCATGAGCTACTCCCTGTAAACACGTTACTCCGTAACGACATTTTGTTTATGGGAGTGTCAAAGGAATGATCCGGAATTACTCACGCAACGGGAAGAAGCGTGACCCCTAACTTATTCGAGAGGTACATACACGATCTATCTCTTTAGAAGCCAAACACCTCTAAAAGACGCCCCCACCCCCCACTCCACTCCCTTCCACTCGGTTGTTTCCCTTTGGAGTCTGTACCGCGAAAAAAGATTGTGTGACTAGCCGCGTCTTCTGCGTGACGACTGCGTGACCACATCTCCCCTCCCAAGGCGGAGTCTCGGGAACGAGATTGTCCCTCATAACGTTGAGCCTGCGGTCCTGGATTTTGAAAAGATATGCTCGGAGGTTGAATTATTCTCTGCGCAGACAAGAGGATCGGTCGAAACAAATATGGCGCTCTTTGGAACCTTTCTGCGGGCCCCAAGCAAGGTAAGTTCTTTCACACTTTGTGACAATAGACATCTAGACCCTTACTTGATTTGTACTTCTTCATCGTAGGGTGTTCTATCAACGATTTGTCGAAATGCTTTCAGCACCAGTCCTCGCGTAGCTGCCACGGTGAGTGCAAATATCCCGGGAAATATCATTTTTGTAGCAAGGCAGATTTTCTGGAAATATGAAACTATCTTCTTGAATGGTAGTTTTCTTTATTCGAATTGCTTTATTCTTATATATCACTTCTGGACATTTTTGGTAGCTGAGCTAGATGAGTTAATCAAAGACAAATCGATCTGGATCGATCTTGAATGCAATAACTATGTTTAGAAAACAGTCCTAAGAAATTACGCGCGCTGATTGGTTAAAAATCGTGTTTGTATAACTCGATGGAGACACAGAACTAGCGCGTGCTGTTGACGTATTGATGGCGCAAGCAAAGAGAATTACATTTTGATAATCAAAGTTAACAAGTTGTTTTCCTTTTTCTCGTCGTGGTGTTTCCAAAAGAAATAGAAAAACATGTACTCCGTGTTTCTATCGAGTTATACAAACACTCGTGAAAGTTTGGGAAAACTCGAAAAAGCTGTGAAAACACTCGCCTGCGGCTTGTGTTCCCACAGCATTTCTCGTTCTCCCAAACTTCCACTCGTGTTTGTATAACTTGATAGAAACACGGTACATGTTTTCTATTTCTTAAACAGTACATGCCTTTCGATGTACAGTGGCATTTGATCTGCTGGCGCTATCATAAAATTAAATTTGGTTACTTTTCAATCCAATATCATGTACTTTTTTCTTGAAGATAAACCCTATTATTTGAAATGTAGATTCGTATGATCTCAGTTAACAAGCAGCGTCCATTTGCCTTATGATTAATTTGCCTTTTAATAATTACACTTGTGCTCCAATAATGATACAAGGCAATTGTAAGAAAGGCCAGATTTTACATTACACAGCAACTCTGAAAGCACCAGTATTACCATGATGAGCAGCCCCATAGTAAAGAGGAATAAAAGAACACGTTTCCCATGGTATCGCACCTGTACAAAGATAAACAAAAGTACATTAGACCCTGGCGTAATGCCAGCCTGTTAACCCTTTACACCCCAAGAGTGCCTTATAGATTTTACTCTGCCTAACGCCAAATGATTTTATGTGTCCAAGGGAGACCCCATGGCGCTTGAAGGGTTAAAAACTATCTCCCTTGACCCCTTACGCCCCAAGAGTGACTTATAGATTTTACTCTGTCTATCACCAGACGATTTTCCTCGTCCAAGGGTGAACCCATAGGGCTAAATATGTCCACCGTGTTATTATGGTCATTTTATTCTTTTCTCTTCAATAGCTCAATCCTTTTCTTAGTAAAATAACCCCTTTGATATGACCAAGCTGTTACTGTGGGCAGATTTTTGAGGCTGTTGGTGACTGGATCAGTGATGTTCCACATAACTGTAATTTTGTAGTTACCAGAAAGTGATGCAGTGAGAATGTTAATTTTCAATGTTGTGACTCTGTTCTTTTATTGTTATCTAATGATTGTTAGTTTTATTATTTAATAACAGATGACTATTCGAGATGCTTTAAACTCTGCTATGGAGGAAGAGATTAAGAGAGATGACCGTGTCTTCTTGTTGGGTGAAGAAGTTGCCATGTATGATGGTGCTTACAAGGTGATTATTTAAAACCATGTCATTAGACAGCTTGTGGGAGGCACGGTGGCCTCATGGTTAGTGAGCTTGTCTCCCCAGGTTCGAGCCCTGGCCGTGGACATTGTGTTGTGTTCTTTTGCAAGACACTTTACTCTCACAGTGCCTCTCTCCACCTACACTCTAGGCATATAAATGGGTACTGGAAAATTTACTGCTGGGGGTACCCCTGTGATGGACCAGCCTACCATCCAGGGGGGAGTAGAAATACTCTTAGTCGCTTCATGCTAAGGAAGCCAGGATAAGCTCTGGCCTGATGGGCCACTTGGCTTGTATGCAGGCTTAACCACTTGACAGCTTGTTTTAACACCCATGTTTCCTTGATACACTTTGAGTAGGTCAATAGTTGTTGGTTTCAAAGCTGACTTGCTCTCCCAGTGAATCAATAGGGACTTTAAGATGTGAGACGCGACGGCTTCTAGAACGTGGTGGTTGATATAGGAATGGGACTAGAACGCCGTCGGTTGCACGGGGAAAAGTAAAGTTAAGATCCCCGTCTCGATGCAAGATGACGCGGCTGCGAAACGCTTTTTATTAGTGTGATTCTTCGGCATTGCTTTCGCAGAAATAACCAAGGCATTATTTAAGAAAGTCAAAGAAATGCTGTGTTTGTGTCTAAGAGAAGAGATCGTAGACGAAGAAGAATTTGTTGTCGGCTTTACGAAGCATACAGGCCGAGTAATCTTCCTTTTCCTCACTCGGCGTATGAAAAGTTCTCCCTCGCGAATTAAGACCCAGCCGAATGTAAAGCCGATTTCCGAGGGGAAAACAGGGATGTTCCTTTTCCTCTTGACACAGTAAGAGTACGGATGGCTTCATCGTCGTATGTCCAAAACATTACTGAACTAAAGGAAGGTATAAAAACACACAAAGTTTAATAAAATTGAATTACATAATTCAAGCTTCAATAAGTTAGTTTAGCGGCAGGTGAACGCAATAAATCGAGAAATGCAATGGGACAAGAGACAAGGAAAGTATGCAGAAGACTCGACCTGCATTCACTATTTGCAGCTGTAGCCTGTGACTTACTTGCAAGCCTTGCTGGAAGGCGCTGCCATTCTATAAGCTTCGTACACGTGAAAGAAATTAAACAAAAATCAAAATCCTTCCTTCTCTACGATCTAAAATGTCGCCAGAATTTACATCCAATGATCCTAGATTGCTAAATTTTCGTGTTTAGAGGAATATAGCATCATTTGATTAAAGCACTGGAAGGAATATACTCACGTTTTGTTCAGAACGTCAAAATTGACAAACCCACGTTCTCGACGCGACGTGATGCAATTATTACAACAGCGTGAGCATGCGCAATATGTCACCTCTTTGAAAATTTACTTCCGGTCGCGTCTTACAGCCGTCGCGTCAGGGGAGTCCCTAATGATTCATACAGTGCACATGTTTCACAGAGGTTCCGTATTGTAGTCACCTACTGGTTGATGTGGTGTACTCTAGATCAAGTGGTCCAGGTTTGAGCCCTGCCCAGGGTCATTGTTCTTGGGCAAGACACTAGGCTCTCATAGTGACTCTCTTAACCTATGGGTTCTGGCAAATTGTAAGCTTTCTGGGGAGTAGCATTTGATAGCAAGGTTGTACAGTTGTAGCTTAGAAAACAGTGTCCTGGCTAAGATTTTTTAGCAAGCTAGTCGCCATTTTTTGTGAGAGACCTGAAAAAGAATTTTATTCCCAATCTTTTGCAACACCTTGAATGTGTGTGGTTACCAAGCTTCACGCTTACAAGATGGCAGATGAAGTACATGGAAAGAGAACTTGCTAACATGTGCTCAAAACAATATGTTTCAATTACTTTACTAGTCTTATTTTACTGGCACTGATATATTCAAAATAGTCAGGATTTTATTCTAAACTTTTCATTAACAGTACTAGCTAGTTTGATATGGTTCAGATATCAAATGATTGTTCATGCATAACCAAAAACACATTCGGGTCATTGTCCTTTACCCAGTGGCTGCTTGCCAAAATCCAGCTGACAACCACCTCTTTCTCAGCCAGCAACTTTCGCTGTCAGCCGACGCTTAGGGACAACCCTTTGATACACTTAGCATCTTATCCAGGGGGAGTAGCAAATTATCAGTTGCTTCATGGTGCACAAACTAGTCAGTTGGGCTAAAAAAGTCTTTTCATACCTGTCTGTTTAATATATGACAACCTAGTTACCTAATGTATCTACAAATTCCATGTAAATGCACAATGTATCTTGACAGGTAAGCAAAGGATTATGGAAAAAGTTTGGGGACAAGAGAGTGATTGACACACCTATTAGTGAGGTAAGCTGACATATTATGTTCTTTCTTTTGTTTGGCTAGAGACCAACATTTATAAAGAGTTTTAAATTTGATGTGGTCCAGGTCTTTTCTAACCCAGTCAATTCATTGCAGATGGGTTTTGCTGGTATTGCCATAGGTGCAGCTATGGTAAGGCATCCCGTGATTTTTTTTATTACAGTGTAGTTCGAATTACAGTTAATTTCAGTATTAATGACACTCAATCAGTACTAATGTTTGGAGAAGGAGCGAGAGAACCATTGGTGTTTTCTTTGAAAATCTACTTTTTAAGAAATACTCAATACTCGTACACATGTATGTGACAAATGTCTCATTGCTGTTCTAGCTGAGAATAGATGTGTTTTTTTCGAATGTCTTTTTTTTAATAGCCCATTTTCCCTCACTTGCTCCACCACCCACTGCTTTGTCAATGCTTGTTACATACTATAAATTATCATAAGAAGCTGGGACTCTAACTCATGGTAACCTGGGAAAATACTGTTTCTTTGCCTTAGTTTATAGTGACAGCCCTGGTCAATTATGTACAGTGTACAACTCCTGTCATACAAGAACAGTGTCCATATAGCAATACCATTGGCTTGTGAGCAGGCTTTTAGCCAGATGGGCGTCCAGCCGTCTTATGAACGGCCACTTATTGAAGAAAATCATTTTATTTTTCATATGTTACTTTATAAATTTTTAATTTGAGCAGGCCCAATAGCGCATTTTGGACGGCCACTTTTCAAATCCTGGCTAAAAGCCTGCTTGTGAGGTTTTCCCCAATTTCAATATGCATGGAATGTATATGTACTTCTGGTTGGATAAACACATGGTATTTTGCATGCCAGGTTAGCTTTTCATTGTACAGAAAAAAAAATAAACTGGCTCTAATAATTCTTAAGATTTATAAGTAACATTCAATTTCTTATACCATTTTTGTGATCTGCACTTTTACCATTTTAGGCTGGTCTAAGACCCATCTGTGAATTCATGACTTTCAATTTTGCCATGCAAGCTATTGATCAGGTATGAAAGGGTTGCATGTGAATTTTTGTGATTGAAATGGTTTATTTGACAAAATTATGTTTAACTATGTGGATATGAACTTGTTTTATTACTTCCAAACAGATATAAAACAAAAAACAAATCTATTAACTTCAGCATGTTAATTGCAGCTAATCTTTGTCAGTGTTATGTCCCTGTACATGAACATTTAAGTTACTAATTTAAATTAGTGTTAACCAGTTGACTAAGTTTAACTGTTATTTGTGTTCAAACTTTTATCTTCTGCAACATTGACACTGGTCAAAGAAGACAGAGGTTTCTACTGATAAGAAGCCTGTTTGTGAAATTTAAAATACATGTATTTGTATGTGAAAAAAGATTTGTGAAAAAAGAATAGCTTTCTCAGTAAATCATTTTCAATTTATTAGTGAGACTTCTTTTCTGCATTGCAGATAATAAATTCAGCAGCAAAAACATTTTACATGTCTGCTGGGCAGGTAATACACTGGCTTATCATTTTTGTAATTTTATCATTACAATTTACGTGTATCTTGGTATAGTATTCAGCATGATTTGTTTGTTGAGAAATATATTTTGTAAGAAAATACTATGTTATCTCTTTTGCGGCCTTATTCGTGGCAGAGAGCGAAGAAGATAGTTGAGGTGACCACATGTATGTCTTTTAGAACAACAAAGTATTGAATTGTCAGTATAGTGTTGTGTACAAATTTCATTCTTTGGAATGTATGTATTAATTCAAAGAGTAACTCTTATTTTGCTTGTGGTGTTTTAAATGTAGGTTCCAGTCCCTATTGTATTCAGAGGCCCAAATGGTGCAGCTGCAGGAGTGGCTGCACAGCACTCGCAGTGTTATGCGGCTTGGTATGGCCACTGTCCTGGTCTCAAGGTAAGAAAAATGTTATCACCGCGTGCACTTCTTGCCTACATGTGAGAACAGAACACTATGTTCTGACTGTTGTTCTGACTGAACCTAGACTGCTTGATTTTGAGTTCAGCAAGCTAAACGTTATCCTGAGAAAGCAGTGAGGTGTGATCTGTTTTATGTTTTCTAACAATAGTAAATTTTTGTCTTTGTTGTACTGCAGGTAGTTTCTCCATATTCTGCTGAAGATGCCAAAGGTCTAATCAAAGCAGCTGTCAGAGATAATGATCCAGGTACACTGTATGAAATATTATTGTACTTAAAACTATGCTATTGCACAGACATGTAATTATGAATGGGTGCAAGACAGCCATAGAAACAATTTTAACATTTTAATTGGTGATGAAGAAAAAACATTGCTTTCTGGGATGTTCTCCTAAGAACTTTGTTTAGCTATGAGGATCAGTGATTCAAGATCACTTGGATGGAACCAATCAATCCTTGATGCACCTTTAATAGGATTTTCTCTCTGTCTATTTTGATGTTTAGGCTACACACACAGACAGACAATAGACTTTTTTGTTTTGTAATTTGTGCTTATTTTGTCACATGTATTATTGTTTTCTTTTTCCATGCCCTGAGCAAGATACAGAAATGTTAATTGTATTGCTGTTTTTATGGCCTTTTAGTGGTGGTTCTTGAAAATGAAGTCATGTATGGTGCACAGTTTGAGATGTCAGATGAAGCAATGGATCCAGATTTTGTAATTCCGTTTGGCAAAGCCAAAATTGAGAGAGCAGGTAACTCTTCATAGCTTTGTGTTTTATGGCTGATTCCGCTCAAATTTCGAGCAATAAGTGCAAAAAATATGTACTAAAAATTTACTCTTAGCACGATAACTTTATAAAAGATCTCATGCTAGTTCATTTCTCTTTGTTACCACGCGATTTAATTCTCAAACATTTTCGAGAAAGTTAATGTCAAACTTTATAAGAATGCAGTAACGCGAAGAGCATGTTTTAATAGAAATACACTGGATGAATAATTTCATGGGATCTGCTTGAGAGCTTACAAGTCTCGCTACCATGCCATTAGGTTTATTTGGTAACTTTATTTTTGCCATTATTGCTTGAATGTTCTTTGGAAATGATCTGAATTGTCTAAATCATATTGGAGCAGATATCGTGTGGAGAAATATTTAGGTCAGGGGTAGTCAACTCACGAAACATTTACAGGAACAGCATAGGTGAACCTGTCCACAATGGCCGTCTTGGAGACAGGAAAAGTGGCTGTTTTATGGAGGTTACCCTTATATGTAGGGAGTTTAGGGTTGTATTAAAATTATGACCATGTGACTTCTTTTTTCTCGGTTGCAACACCATTGGTCAGTCATTTGTTGACTGGCAGTTTGCGACGTGCTTTAGTGGCGTTTGCCATTGTAGAAAGGTTGTAAGAGGGAATAAATGAACTGTTCACCAGTACAAAAAAGGAGCCCTTGTAGAGATGTAGCCATATAAAGTGAAGGTTCATCTGTTGGTGAGCTACAAATAAAGCAGCTCAACAGTCATTAAATGAACATCGCAGATAACGTAGTATTGTCGTGGTATGAGATATGAAACATGACATATTAGGTATGTTCAGAACATATTTTCTAATTCTCTCGCTCTCATTGCGCTTTAGGAAGCCATATCACCATAGTGGCTCACTCAAGATCTGTTCAGATTGCCTTGGATGCTGCTAAACAGTTGGAAGGCGAAGGTGTTGATTGTGAGGTTGGTCTCCGCCACACTAAACTAACTTCCAATTCCACTGGGAAAAAATTATGAGATGTTAGCATTGCTGTTTGAACAAAAGAGCCCGAAATGAACATACAGCTTGAAAGTCCGAGCTACTAGGCAGATTTTGCAGTGGTGTTCTGTTAAAGAAAAAAAAACACAAACAAACAAAGACGCACTGGATTTAGGTGCTTGAAGTTCTTCACGGTCTTGGGGAAGTCCTCAAATTTTTGCACAAAGTGTGAAGTGTACTTGTGAGAACTTTGAGCTGTGTTGACACTCCACAAAAGTGTAGTTGATATACTGGTCAGTAAATTCACTACCGTGGTAAGTTTATAAAGCGTCATTAACTCTCTACTGCGGTAAATTTACCATCATCAGCTTCAAGGTGATAACAAGCTTTAATAGTCGGAGTCGTAATCAGAAGCGTAGAGCGATACGATCTAGTGAAAATCAAATCGACAGAGTCGGAAGTAGAACACTCTTGTCGTAGTTGAAGGCAGAAGTGGAAGAATAAACCAATGACAAGGTTCGTTTCCGGGCCTTGTGATTGGTTGGTTTTTCGCTTCTGCTTCCGACTCCAACAACTTAGTTTTCACTGGATCATAAGCGACGGAGTCGTAAACGGAATCGGAAGAAATGGAAACGTTCTGATTCTTCCTACTCCGATTCCGTCGAGCTTATGACTCCTCAGCTCACGACTCCGATTTTCGATTGTCACTAGGTCATAAGCCCTCTTATCACATACGGGACAAAATTACTGAATGCTGATTGGCTGAGACAGAGGGCATTTTTTCTTAATTTTTGTAATTGCACCGGGCAAAATTACTTGATGCTGATTGGCTGAGCACGCCTGCATTGAGTTGGTTTCCCGCTTCAAACGGATTTTGAAAAGAAATTTCAGAAACGCATCGCTTCTGAGTTTGATCTAAACACGGTTATTTCATCTTAACGTGAAAGAGAATCAACATGCAACAAAGCGCAGTCTTTTGGTGGAAAAGCAAAAGGATTTTTCCGACTGAAAATGCATTGATTCGCAGCCTGAAAAACGTTTGAGTGGAGACGGCTGGTGTTGCACGAAACATAGAATTACACTGGAACTTCATGGCCGCCAAACTGAAAGTTAATTTGTTCGTTTTGCTTCGGGTCGCCTTATTAGTATTACAGCTCACTTTATCGGCGTAAAAACAGCGTAAATTTTGTTGGTACGTGAAGTTTTCACAGTGGAAAGGGCAGTTTTGGATTCAAGAAGTTATTAGAGCTCGTTTGGACACTTGTTTACGTCTATCATCGATCGAAGAACAAGTAGTTTCACGCCGTTGCAAGCTTCGCAAAACAGGTGAATAAAATTAGATTGCTTATAGTTTTGTTTGTAAAGAAATGGCTTTGAGTGAATTGAACCAACTTGCTGTGTTTTGCTTACTATCATAGTAGGCTTTCCCCGTGTTACTGCTAGCCTGTTAAATAATGACAACCGGCAAACCTGTTTACGCGACGGCAAGACCTTGAACTTTTGTACAAAATTTAGCCCTTTATGTGATAAATAAGTAATCGCAAGTGCTCTCGGGCAATTAAGAATTAATTTCACTTGTATTTTCAAAGTTTTCCAAATTGCCCTCGTCGCTTCGCGACTCGGGCAATTTTGTGAAAACTTTGAAAATACTCGTGAAATTAATCCTTAATTGCCCTCGGTCCCATGCGATTACATAAGCTTATGACTCCGACTCCGTCGCAAGTGAAATACCAGCTTTTAAAGGGCTTGTACGCTAGTAAAGATCAACTTTAAAGGAACTCAGTCGCGATAATTTTAGCTATTTTGGCTACGGACAAAATTACCTTTAAATTGGAGGAAACCTGAAAATAGTAGTTTTCTGAGATAGAAAAACACTAAAAGGAACAAGGATGGTTTAGCATGGAGAAGATTAACACGGATTACAAACGATGAAGTTGAGGTATAGTTTCTTTAATACTTGGTTAGGATATCATCAAATTGGATTAAAAAGGTGTCCCAGTTCCCTTTGCCGCCGTTTAACTGGCATTCTTTTATTGGCTATATTCAGGTAGTCAATCTTCGTAGCATTCGTCCAATGGACGCCGAGTGTATTGGAAACTCTCTCAAGAAAACAAACCATTTGATCACAGTAGAAGGAGGCTGGCCTCATTTTGGAGTCGGGGCAGAAATCGCCGCTACTGTCATGGAAAGTAAGTTGATAAAAGGCTAGGGGAGGATTCCAGGGGAAAAAAATAATAAAAAAAACGCTGTTACTCCCGTTTTTAAAGAGACACAGTCATCTGGCGCACATGCGCGTTGGATACCATTTTATGGCTAATTTGCATATCACAGGATACCATCCAAACTGTTTTTAACTAAATATGATTAAAAGAACATAGGATAAGCAAAAGCACACTCAAAAACAGGTTTTTCAGTAAACGATTCAAAACCAAGCAAAACACTGCAGAGGTTGAAGCGAAATTCTAGATGCACTTTGATTTCAGGTTGGGATGAACTCTTTTCAAGGTGAGAAAAACTAGTGTCCAAGTCAGCGCTGTCACTAAGCTGACTGTGTCCCTTAAAGTCACACCAGGGTTTCCTTCACAGATGTCCAATTTATAACCATCTTGTACAGCGTGATAAACAGCGCTATATCATAGTGCTTCTCAGCAGCTTTAATTTCCGCACCCTTGAAAATAAAAGCCACCGTGTACAGCATAATAAACAGCACCACATGAAGGGCTCCCCTGATCGGAACATCCTTCTTTTTCTCGAAGTCCAAAAGGCTCCCCTCGTTTGAAACATGTCTACAGACTTGAAAGTTAGAACCAGCCTTAGGGACACGCTTATTTGTATGTATTATCAAATGATATAATATTTGTTTTTATTTCGTTATTAGGTGATGCATTTGACTATCTTGATGCACCAATATTCCGAGTCACAGGAGCAGACATACCTATGCCATACGCGCAACTCTTAGAAACAAACTCTATTCCGCAAGTGCAAAATGTCGTCCTTACCGTCAAGAAATGTCTCAATCTAGCTTAATGTTATATCGCCTGGGATGACTAGAATAAGATTATCTTCAATTAAATCCTGAATGTAAATTGTTATCATATCATATATTTTCAAGACATTTTTACTGGCCACTGTAAGTTGTTCAAAATGAAGCCCTACAACTGTAGGCGTGGAAAGTATTGAGACCGAACTATATTTTTGTTTGTTTTTACACACAATATACTTTCTAGTTCTTCGCTGGAGATAAACTCGTGAAGGGAAGAGATGAAGAAAACACAAAGATTAATTATGGCGGCATGCAACTAAGACTGCTTCGTTTTTACCGATTCTTAGATATTGTCCAGTTAGGACTGAAATAGGCCGTACACTCACGAGTTACACCGAGAATTGCTGCTGGTATGTA
>JAHPZR010052139.1:17500-33583 GCA_019787425.1 Platygyra sinensis
AGGCCAATTCCCTAGATCCGCCAGTGCAATTTGTCGGGACATATGTCTAGTTTTCTAAAGTGGCACATAGGGAGGACACATCCAAGAGCACATTATTCTTTTGTCATGCTCGCTTGTACTTTTAGGCCCAATCCGCGAAACTAAGAGTCTTTGACAGTGTGTTGTGCAAGCCGGCTAAACCTGATTCCCAGGCTCTCTCTCCTCAGCCTCAGAGCACCTGGAAACGATGTTGATGCAATTTGGATTCAAGGATTTACGCTCTTCATCATTATATTTGGTTCAGTCGTTTCCCTTTTTCTTTTTGTTTCTTTTTTGTATTATTATTGTTATTTGGTTTTGAGCGATTTTATGGCGGTTTTTTTCGTTTTTCAAAGAAATTTTCAGCGGTCTACATGTTTCCTAGTTAACCCCAATCACGGTCCCACTCCTTTCAGGAGCTGAATGGTGTATTGTAATACTCTATTCTGTAGTTTATAGCCAACTGTTGACCTGTTGATTAAGGTATTCTTGGTATAATTTATTATCTGTACAAACCAAGCAAGAAAGACACAATACAAAACGTCAAACTGTATTGCTTTGTAGTATAGTGGGCTACCAACATGTTGAAGTCGTTGTATTTTTATAATCACAAAGCACTATTAGGCACACAAGTTCAGACTAAACCTTGCAAATGCCATTTTCACTCATTTATTATAATGTATTATATTCTCCCGTATAAATACCCTACGGATTTTATACAAATATGCTGAGGTTTTACAATGCCACAAACATTGCTAACATTTTCTGTTTTGACTGTTTTACAAGACACACGATTCGGTTACAACTACCTCATAATACTACCGCATAGTTTTACAAATAGAAATGAAATTTTCTGGCGCTTAGGGCCTGATTACATGAGCCGGGCTGCCTCGGTGTGACGAGATGACTTTCAGGCCGGTGTTACATGAGGCGAGCCAGTCCGGTTGATCGGTTGATGGCTGATGCAATGAACCGTGGTAAAAACGGAACGAGCTTGATTTTGTACTCTCATTGGCTTAATAAGCCGGGCTAGCCCGGCAAACGCGATTACATGGAAAAATCTCAGCCCGGTTAGCCGGGATCTCGGCTAACCGGGCTGGCCCGGTTGTCATGTAATCGCGGAGTTGATTTTTGTTGCGCTTAACAAACGTGCCGAGATCCCGGCAAACTGACACCAGCCCGGCTAGCATGGCAAGCCGGCTCATGTAATCAGGCCCTTAAAAAGACGTTGACATAATTACGTCATTACACATAATTACGTCAATACATACCAGCAGCAATTCTCGGTGTAACTCGTGAGTGTACGGCCTATTTCAGTCCTAACTGGACAATATCTAAGAATCGGTAAAAACGAAGCAGTCTTAGTTGCATGCCGCCATAATTAATCTTTGTGTTTTCTTCATCTCTTCCCTTCACGAGTTTATCTCCAGCGAAGAACTAGAAAGTATATTGTGTGTAAAAACAAACAAAAATATAGTTCGGTCTCAATACTTTCCACGCCTACAGTTGTAGGGCTTCATTTTGAACAACTTACAGTGGCCAGTAAAAATGTCTTGAAAATATATGATATGATAACAATTTACATTCAGGATTTAATTGAAGATAATCTTATTCTAGTCATCCCAGGCGATATAACATTAAGCTAGATTGAGACATTTCTTGACGGTAAGGACGACATTTTGCACTTGCGGAATAGAGTTTGTTTCTAAGAGTTGCGCGTATGGCATAGGTATGTCTGCTCCTGTGACTCGGAATATTGGTGCATCAAGATAGTCAAATGCATCACCTAATAACGAAATAAAAACAAATATTATATCATTTGATAATACATACAAATAAGCGTGTCCCTAAGGCTGGTTCTAACTTTCAAGTCTGTAGACATGTTTCAAACGAGGGGAGCCTTTTGGACTTCGAGAAAAAGAAGGATGTTCCGATCAGGGGAGCCCTTCATGTGGTGCTGTTTATTATGCTGTACACGGTGGCTTTTATTTTCAAGGGTGCGGAAATTAAAGCTGCTGAGAAGCACTATGATATAGCGCTGTTTATCACGCTGTACAAGATGGTTATAAATTGGACATCTGTGAAGGAAACCCTGGTGTGACTTTAAGGGACACAGTCAGCTTAGTGACAGCGCTGACTTGGACACTAGTTTTTCTCACCTTGAAAAGAGTTCATCCCAACCTGAAATCAAAGTGCATCTAGAATTTCGCTTCAACCTCTGCAGTGTTTTGCTTGGTTTTGAATCGTTTACTGAAAAACCTGTTTTTGAGTGTGCTTTTGCTTATCCTATGTTCTTTTAATCATATTTAGTTAAAAACAGTTTGGATGGTATCCTGTGATATGCAAATTAGCCATAAAATGGTATCCAACGCGCATGTGCGCCAGATGACTGTGTCTCTTTAAAAACGGGAGTAACAGCGTTTTTTTTATTATTTTTTTCCCCTGGAATCCTCCCCTAGCCTTTTATCAACTTACTTTCCATGACAGTAGCGGCGATTTCTGCCCCGACTCCAAAATGAGGCCAGCCTCCTTCTACTGTGATCAAATGGTTTGTTTTCTTGAGAGAGTTTCCAATACACTCGGCGTCCATTGGACGAATGCTACGAAGATTGACTACCTGAATATAGCCAATAAAAGAATGCCAGTTAAACGGCGGCAAAGGGAACTGGGACACCTTTTTAATCCAATTTGATGATATCCTAACCAAGTATTAAAGAAACTATACCTCAACTTCATCGTTTGTAATCCGTGTTAATCTTCTCCATGCTAAACCATCCTTGTTCCTTTTAGTGTTTTTCTATCTCAGAAAACTACTATTTTCAGGTTTCCTCCAATTTAAAGGTAATTTTGTCCGTAGCCAAAATAGCTAAAATTATCGCGACTGAGTTCCTTTAAAGTTGATCTTTACTAGCGTACAAGCCCTTTAAAAGCTGGTATTTCACTTGCGACGGAGTCGGAGTCATAAGCTTATGTAATCGCATGGGACCGAGGGCAATTAAGGATTAATTTCACGAGTATTTTCAAAGTTTTCACAAAATTGCCCGAGTCGCGAAGCGACGAGGGCAATTTGGAAAACTTTGAAAATACAAGTGAAATTAATTCTTAATTGCCCGAGAGCACTTGCGATTACTTATTTATCACATAAAGGGCTAAATTTTGTACAAAAGTTCAAGGTCTTGCCGTCGCGTAAACAGGTTTGCCGGTTGTCATTATTTAACAGGCTAGCAGTAACACGGGGAAAGCCTACTATGATAGTAAGCAAAACACAGCAAGTTGGTTCAATTCACTCAAAGCCATTTCTTTACAAACAAAACTATAAGCAATCTAATTTTATTCACCTGTTTTGCGAAGCTTGCAACGGCGTGAAACTACTTGTTCTTCGATCGATGATAGACGTAAACAAGTGTCCAAACGAGCTCTAATAACTTCTTGAATCCAAAACTGCCCTTTCCACTGTGAAAACTTCACGTACCAACAAAATTTACGCTGTTTTTACGCCGATAAAGTGAGCTGTAATACTAATAAGGCGACCCGAAGCAAAACGAACAAATTAACTTTCAGTTTGGCGGCCATGAAGTTCCAGTGTAATTCTATGTTTCGTGCAACACCAGCCGTCTCCACTCAAACGTTTTTCAGGCTGCGAATCAATGCATTTTCAGTCGGAAAAATCCTTTTGCTTTTCCACCAAAAGACTGCGCTTTGTTGCATGTTGATTCTCTTTCACGTTAAGATGAAATAACCGTGTTTAGATCAAACTCAGAAGCGATGCGTTTCTGAAATTTCTTTTCAAAATCCGTTTGAAGCGGGAAACCAACTCAATGCAGGCGTGCTCAGCCAATCAGCATCAAGTAATTTTGCCCGGTGCAATTACAAAAATTAAGAAAAAATGCCCTCTGTCTCAGCCAATCAGCATTCAGTAATTTTGTCCCGTATGTGATAAGAGGGCTTATGACCTAGTGACAATCGAAAATCGGAGTCGTGAGCTGAGGAGTCATAAGCTCGACGGAATCGGAGTAGGAAGAATCAGAACGTTTCCATTTCTTCCGATTCCGTTTACGACTCCGTCGCTTATGATCCAGTGAAAACTAAGTTGTTGGAGTCGGAAGCAGAAGCGAAAAACCAACCAATCACAAGGCCCGGAAACGAACCTTGTCATTGGTTTATTCTTCCACTTCTGCCTTCAACTACGACAAGAGTGTTCTACTTCCGACTCTGTCGATTTGATTTTCACTAGATCGTATCGCTCTACGCTTCTGATTACGACTCCGACTATTAAAGCTTGTTATCACCTTGAAGCTGATGATGGTAAATTTACCGCAGTAGAGAGTTAATGACGCTTTATAAACTTACCACGGTAGTGAATTTACTGACCAGTATATCAACTACACTTTTGTGGAGTGTCAACACAGCTCAAAGTTCTCACAAGTACACTTCACACTTTGTGCAAAAATTTGAGGACTTCCCCAAGACCGTGAAGAACTTCAAGCACCTAAATCCAGTGCGTCTTTGTTTGTTTGTGTTTTTTTTTCTTTAACAGAACACCACTGCAAAATCTGCCTAGTAGCTCGGACTTTCAAGCTGTATGTTCATTTCGGGCTCTTTTGTTCAAACAGCAATGCTAACATCTCATAATTTTTTCCCAGTGGAATTGGAAGTTAGTTTAGTGTGGCGGAGACCAACCTCACAATCAACACCTTCGCCTTCCAACTGTTTAGCAGCATCCAAGGCAATCTGAACAGATCTTGAGTGAGCCACTATGGTGATATGGCTTCCTAAAGCGCAATGAGAGCGAGAGAATTAGAAAATATGTTCTGAACATACCTAATATGTCATGTTTCATATCTCATACCACGACAATACTACGTTATCTGCGATGTTCATTTAATGACTGTTGAGCTGCTTTATTTGTAGCTCACCAACAGATGAACCTTCACTTTATATGGCTACATCTCTACAAGGGCTCCTTTTTTGTACTGGTGAACAGTTCATTTATTCCCTCTTACAACCTTTCTACAATGGCAAACGCCACTAAAGCACGTCGCAAACTGCCAGTCAACAAATGACTGACCAATGGTGTTGCAACCGAGAAAAAAGAAGTCACATGGTCATAATTTTAATACAACCCTAAACTCCCTACATATAAGGGTAACCTCCATAAAACAGCCACTTTTCCTGTCTCCAAGACGGCCATTGTGGACAGGTTCACCTATGCTGTTCCTGTAAATGTTTCGTGAGTTGACTACCCCTGACCTAAATATTTCTCCACACGATATCTGCTCCAATATGATTTAGACAATTCAGATCATTTCCAAAGAACATTCAAGCAATAATGGCAAAAATAAAGTTACCAAATAAACCTAATGGCATGGTAGCGAGACTTGTAAGCTCTCAAGCAGATCCCATGAAATTATTCATCCAGTGTATTTCTATTAAAACATGCTCTTCGCGTTACTGCATTCTTATAAAGTTTGACATTAACTTTCTCGAAAATGTTTGAGAATTAAATCGCGTGGTAACAAAGAGAAATGAACTAGCATGAGATCTTTTATAAAGTTATCGTGCTAAGAGTAAATTTTTAGTACATATTTTTTGCACTTATTGCTCGAAATTTGAGCGGAATCAGCCATAAAACACAAAGCTATGAAGAGTTACCTGCTCTCTCAATTTTGGCTTTGCCAAACGGAATTACAAAATCTGGATCCATTGCTTCATCTGACATCTCAAACTGTGCACCATACATGACTTCATTTTCAAGAACCACCACTAAAAGGCCATAAAAACAGCAATACAATTAACATTTCTGTATCTTGCTCAGGGCATGGAAAAAGAAAACAATAATACATGTGACAAAATAAGCACAAATTACAAAACAAAAAAGTCTATTGTCTGTCTGTGTGTGTAGCCTAAACATCAAAATAGACAGAGAGAAAATCCTATTAAAGGTGCATCAAGGATTGATTGGTTCCATCCAAGTGATCTTGAATCACTGATCCTCATAGCTAAACAAAGTTCTTAGGAGAACATCCCAGAAAGCAATGTTTTTTCTTCATCACCAATTAAAATGTTAAAATTGTTTCTATGGCTGTCTTGCACCCATTCATAATTACATGTCTGTGCAATAGCATAGTTTTAAGTACAATAATATTTCATACAGTGTACCTGGATCATTATCTCTGACAGCTGCTTTGATTAGACCTTTGGCATCTTCAGCAGAATATGGAGAAACTACCTGCAGTACAACAAAGACAAAAATTTACTATTGTTAGAAAACATAAAACAGATCACACCTCACTGCTTTCTCAGGATAACGTTTAGCTTGCTGAACTCAAAATCAAGCAGTCTAGGTTCAGTCAGAACAACAGTCAGAACATAGTGTTCTGTTCTCACATGTAGGCAAGAAGTGCACGCGGTGATAACATTTTTCTTACCTTGAGACCAGGACAGTGGCCATACCAAGCCGCATAACACTGCGAGTGCTGTGCAGCCACTCCTGCAGCTGCACCATTTGGGCCTCTGAATACAATAGGGACTGGAACCTACATTTAAAACACCACAAGCAAAATAAGAGTTACTCTTTGAATTAATACATACATTCCAAAGAATGAAATTTGTACACAACACTATACTGACAATTCAATACTTTGTTGTTCTAAAAGACATACATGTGGTCACCTCAACTATCTTCTTCGCTCTCTGCCACGAATAAGGCCGCAAAAGAGATAACATAGTATTTTCTTACAAAATATATTTCTCAACAAACAAATCATGCTGAATACTATACCAAGATACACGTAAATTGTAATGATAAAATTACAAAAATGATAAGCCAGTGTATTACCTGCCCAGCAGACATGTAAAATGTTTTTGCTGCTGAATTTATTATCTGCAATGCAGAAAAGAAGTCTCACTAATAAATTGAAAATGATTTACTGAGAAAGCTATTCTTTTTTCACAAATCTTTTTTCACATACAAATACATGTATTTTAAATTTCACAAACAGGCTTCTTATCAGTAGAAACCTCTGTCTTCTTTGACCAGTGTCAATGTTGCAGAAGATAAAAGTTTGAACACAAATAACAGTTAAACTTAGTCAACTGGTTAACACTAATTTAAATTAGTAACTTAAATGTTCATGTACAGGGACATAACACTGACAAAGATTAGCTGCAATTAACATGCTGAAGTTAATAGATTTGTTTTTTGTTTTATATCTGTTTGGAAGTAATAAAACAAGTTCATATCCACATAGTTAAACATAATTTTGTCAAATAAACCATTTCAATCACAAAAATTCACATGCAACCCTTTCATACCTGATCAATAGCTTGCATGGCAAAATTGAAAGTCATGAATTCACAGATGGGTCTTAGACCAGCCTAAAATGGTAAAAGTGCAGATCACAAAAATGGTATAAGAAATTGAATGTTACTTATAAATCTTAAGAATTATTAGAGCCAGTTTATTTTTTTTTCTGTACAATGAAAAGCTAACCTGGCATGCAAAATACCATGTGTTTATCCAACCAGAAGTACATATACATTCCATGCATATTGAAATTGGGGAAAACCTCACAAGCAGGCTTTTAGCCAGGATTTGAAAAGTGGCCGTCCAAAATGCGCTATTGGGCCTGCTCAAATTAAAAATTTATAAAGTAACATATGAAAAATAAAATGATTTTCTTCAATAAGTGGCCGTTCATAAGACGGCTGGACGCCCATCTGGCTAAAAGCCTGCTCACAAGCCAATGGTATTGCTATATGGACACTGTTCTTGTATGACAGGAGTTGTACACTGTACATAATTGACCAGGGCTGTCACTATAAACTAAGGCAAAGAAACAGTATTTTCCCAGGTTACCATGAGTTAGAGTCCCAGCTTCTTATGATAATTTATAGTATGTAACAAGCATTGACAAAGCAGTGGGTGGTGGAGCAAGTGAGGGAAAATGGGCTATTAAAAAAAAGACATTCGAAAAAAACACATCTATTCTCAGCTAGAACAGCAATGAGACATTTGTCACATACATGTGTACGAGTATTGAGTATTTCTTAAAAAGTAGATTTTCAAAGAAAACACCAATGGTTCTCTCGCTCCTTCTCCAAACATTAGTACTGATTGAGTGTCATTAATACTGAAATTAACTGTAATTCGAACTACACTGTAATAAAAAAAATCACGGGATGCCTTACCATAGCTGCACCTATGGCAATACCAGCAAAACCCATCTGCAATGAATTGACTGGGTTAGAAAAGACCTGGACCACATCAAATTTAAAACTCTTTATAAATGTTGGTCTCTAGCCAAACAAAAGAAAGAACATAATATGTCAGCTTACCTCACTAATAGGTGTGTCAATCACTCTCTTGTCCCCAAACTTTTTCCATAATCCTTTGCTTACCTGTCAAGATACATTGTGCATTTACATGGAATTTGTAGATACATTAGGTAACTAGGTTGTCATATATTAAACAGACAGGTATGAAAAGACTTTTTTAGCCCAACTGACTAGTTTGTGCACCATGAAGCAACTGATAATTTGCTACTCCCCCTGGATAAGATGCTAAGTGTATCAAAGGGTTGTCCCTAAGCGTCGGCTGACAGCGAAAGTTGCTGGCTGAGAAAGAGGTGGTTGTCAGCTGGATTTTGGCAAGCAGCCACTGGGTAAAGGACAATGACCCGAATGTGTTTTTGGTTATGCATGAACAATCATTTGATATCTGAACCATATCAAACTAGCTAGTACTGTTAATGAAAAGTTTAGAATAAAATCCTGACTATTTTGAATATATCAGTGCCAGTAAAATAAGACTAGTAAAGTAATTGAAACATATTGTTTTGAGCACATGTTAGCAAGTTCTCTTTCCATGTACTTCATCTGCCATCTTGTAAGCGTGAAGCTTGGTAACCACACACATTCAAGGTGTTGCAAAAGATTGGGAATAAAATTCTTTTTCAGGTCTCTCACAAAAAATGGCGACTAGCTTGCTAAAAAATCTTAGCCAGGACACTGTTTTCTAAGCTACAACTGTACAACCTTGCTATCAAATGCTACTCCCCAGAAAGCTTACAATTTGCCAGAACCCATAGGTTAAGAGAGTCACTATGAGAGCCTAGTGTCTTGCCCAAGAACAATGACCCTGGGCAGGGCTCAAACCTGGACCACTTGATCTAGAGTACACCACATCAACCAGTAGGTGACTACAATACGGAACCTCTGTGAAACATGTGCACTGTATGAATCATTAGGGACTCCCCTGACGCGACGGCTGTAAGACGCGACCGGAAGTAAATTTTCAAAGAGGTGACATATTGCGCATGCTCACGCTGTTGTAATAATTGCATCACGTCGCGTCGAGAACGTGGGTTTGTCAATTTTGACGTTCTGAACAAAACGTGAGTATATTCCTTCCAGTGCTTTAATCAAATGATGCTATATTCCTCTAAACACGAAAATTTAGCAATCTAGGATCATTGGATGTAAATTCTGGCGACATTTTAGATCGTAGAGAAGGAAGGATTTTGATTTTTGTTTAATTTCTTTCACGTGTACGAAGCTTATAGAATGGCAGCGCCTTCCAGCAAGGCTTGCAAGTAAGTCACAGGCTACAGCTGCAAATAGTGAATGCAGGTCGAGTCTTCTGCATACTTTCCTTGTCTCTTGTCCCATTGCATTTCTCGATTTATTGCGTTCACCTGCCGCTAAACTAACTTATTGAAGCTTGAATTATGTAATTCAATTTTATTAAACTTTGTGTGTTTTTATACCTTCCTTTAGTTCAGTAATGTTTTGGACATACGACGATGAAGCCATCCGTACTCTTACTGTGTCAAGAGGAAAAGGAACATCCCTGTTTTCCCCTCGGAAATCGGCTTTACATTCGGCTGGGTCTTAATTCGCGAGGGAGAACTTTTCATACGCCGAGTGAGGAAAAGGAAGATTACTCGGCCTGTATGCTTCGTAAAGCCGACAACAAATTCTTCTTCGTCTACGATCTCTTCTCTTAGACACAAACACAGCATTTCTTTGACTTTCTTAAATAATGCCTTGGTTATTTCTGCGAAAGCAATGCCGAAGAATCACACTAATAAAAAGCGTTTCGCAGCCGCGTCATCTTGCATCGAGACGGGGATCTTAACTTTACTTTTCCCCGTGCAACCGACGGCGTTCTAGTCCCATTCCTATATCAACCACCACGTTCTAGAAGCCGTCGCGTCTCACATCTTAAAGTCCCTATTGATTCACTGGGAGAGCAAGTCAGCTTTGAAACCAACAACTATTGACCTACTCAAAGTGTATCAAGGAAACATGGGTGTTAAAACAAGCTGTCAAGTGGTTAAGCCTGCATACAAGCCAAGTGGCCCATCAGGCCAGAGCTTATCCTGGCTTCCTTAGCATGAAGCGACTAAGAGTATTTCTACTCCCCCCTGGATGGTAGGCTGGTCCATCACAGGGGTACCCCCAGCAGTAAATTTTCCAGTACCCATTTATATGCCTAGAGTGTAGGTGGAGAGAGGCACTGTGAGAGTAAAGTGTCTTGCAAAAGAACACAACACAATGTCCACGGCCAGGGCTCGAACCTGGGGAGACAAGCTCACTAACCATGAGGCCACCGTGCCTCCCACAAGCTGTCTAATGACATGGTTTTAAATAATCACCTTGTAAGCACCATCATACATGGCAACTTCTTCACCCAACAAGAAGACACGGTCATCTCTCTTAATCTCTTCCTCCATAGCAGAGTTTAAAGCATCTCGAATAGTCATCTGTTATTAAATAATAAAACTAACAATCATTAGATAACAATAAAAGAACAGAGTCACAACATTGAAAATTAACATTCTCACTGCATCACTTTCTGGTAACTACAAAATTACAGTTATGTGGAACATCACTGATCCAGTCACCAACAGCCTCAAAAATCTGCCCACAGTAACAGCTTGGTCATATCAAAGGGGTTATTTTACTAAGAAAAGGATTGAGCTATTGAAGAGAAAAGAATAAAATGACCATAATAACACGGTGGACATATTTAGCCCTATGGGTTCACCCTTGGACGAGGAAAATCGTCTGGTGATAGACAGAGTAAAATCTATAAGTCACTCTTGGGGCGTAAGGGGTCAAGGGAGATAGTTTTTAACCCTTCAAGCGCCATGGGGTCTCCCTTGGACACATAAAATCATTTGGCGTTAGGCAGAGTAAAATCTATAAGGCACTCTTGGGGTGTAAAGGGTTAACAGGCTGGCATTACGCCAGGGTCTAATGTACTTTTGTTTATCTTTGTACAGGTGCGATACCATGGGAAACGTGTTCTTTTATTCCTCTTTACTATGGGGCTGCTCATCATGGTAATACTGGTGCTTTCAGAGTTGCTGTGTAATGTAAAATCTGGCCTTTCTTACAATTGCCTTGTATCATTATTGGAGCACAAGTGTAATTATTAAAAGGCAAATTAATCATAAGGCAAATGGACGCTGCTTGTTAACTGAGATCATACGAATCTACATTTCAAATAATAGGGTTTATCTTCAAGAAAAAAGTACATGATATTGGATTGAAAAGTAACCAAATTTAATTTTATGATAGCGCCAGCAGATCAAATGCCACTGTACATCGAAAGGCATGTACTGTTTAAGAAATAGAAAACATGTACCGTGTTTCTATCAAGTTATACAAACACGAGTGGAAGTTTGGGAGAACGAGAAATGCTGTGGGAACACAAGCCGCAGGCGAGTGTTTTCACAGCTTTTTCGAGTTTTCCCAAACTTTCACGAGTGTTTGTATAACTTGATAGAAACACGGAGTACATGTTTTCTATTTCTTTTGGAAAACACCACGACGAGAAAAAGGAAAACAACTTGTTAACTTTGATTATCAAAATGTAAATTCTCTTTGCTTGCGCCATCAATACGTCAACAGCACGCGCTAGTTCTGTGTCTCCATCGAGTTATACAAACACGATTTTTAACCAATCAGCGCGCGTAATTTCTTAGGACTGTTTTCTAAACATAGTTATTGCATTCAAGATCGATCCAGATCGATTTGTCTTTGATTAACTCATCTAGCTCAGCTACCAAAAATGTCCAGAAGTGATATATAAGAATAAAGCAATTCGAATAAAGAAAACTACCATTCAAGAAGATAGTTTCATATTTCCAGAAAATCTGCCTTGCTACAAAAATGATATTTCCCGGGATATTTGCACTCACCGTGGCAGCTACGCGAGGACTGGTGCTGAAAGCATTTCGACAAATCGTTGATAGAACACCCTACGATGAAGAAGTACAAATCAAGTAAGGGTCTAGATGTCTATTGTCACAAAGTGTGAAAGAACTTACCTTGCTTGGGGCCCGCAGAAAGGTTCCAAAGAGCGCCATATTTGTTTCGACCGATCCTCTTGTCTGCGCAGAGAATAATTCAACCTCCGAGCATATCTTTTCAAAATCCAGGACCGCAGGCTCAACGTTATGAGGGACAATCTCGTTCCCAGACTCCGCCTTGGGAGGGAGATGTGGTCACGCAGTCGTCACGCAGAAGACGCGGCTAGTCACACAATCTTTTTTCGCGGTACAGACTCCAAAGGGAAACAACCGAGTGGAAGGGAGTGGAGTGGGGGGTGGGGGCGTCTTTTAGAGGTGTTTGGCTTCTAAAGAGATAGATCGTGTATGTACCTCTCGAATAAGTTAGGGGTCACGCTTCTTCCCGTTGCGTGAGTAATTCCGGATCATTCCTTGACACTCCATAAACAAAATGTCGTTACGGAGTAACGTGTTTACAGGGAGTAGCTCATGAGGCCTAATTTTGAGGAGACAAGCTACAAACTTGTCCCTTCAAATCCGCTGTTCAAATCAATAGGACCAGTTTAATTCGTTGTGCCTATGGATATTAATAGCCCATTTCACGGTTAATTTTTCTCATTTGCATTACAATGTAATCCAACGTGGATGCGAGGCAATTTCGGGCTAAAACTGCGAAATAGCCCGAAAATGCCTCACATACATGCTAAAATTTATTGTAATGCAAATGAGAAAAGCTAACCGTGAAAAGGGCTATTATTAGCGAAGCTCCGGCGACCCCAAGGGTCGCCAAGCGGAGCCCCATAACCATATGGGGAAAAAGAAACCCATCAATTGAACTGTTATAAATACTCTTTCTTTGTCAGAATTATTAAACCTCGGAACGATCTTCCTATTAATGTATTCAATTTTTGTGACAGTCCTAACGTTAGTAAGTTTAAATTAAGACTGAAGAATCATATGAATATTTATTGAACTGCCATATTATATTTATTTATGATACTTATCTGTTTTTGTTAACTGATTTTTTTTTCATATTTTTAACTAGTTTTATAGTGTCCTTAGATTTTATATCTTATCTTTAGGAGACCCTTGATATAGGGCTGACCTCTGGGTTTCCTTTTTCTCAATAACTACGGATGTTATTTTGAATTGATTTTCTCATGGTTATCATGGGCAGCGGTATTGCTCGTGGGCGCGTACGCACGACGACGACGACGACGACGACGGTGGAGTCGCGCAACATGGCGGCCATACTCCAAATAATAGGTTGACAGGTTGACAGAGACATGCAGCCTTGGTTTACCGTGTACTTCTTTGATATTGGACATCCATGTTATGATCAATTGACACCTGTCAAAACAAGGTATCTGCTGACCACTATCACGTGACTATATCGCGGGCCTAAGTGTACAGTCAGTCGAGGTCACGTGTCTTTTTGAAGGTGACCGCTGACCAAGAGCTGGTTTTTGTTTGGATCGCGGGCTCGTGTCAGGTTAACTTGTTGAAAACAGGGCAGGATTGTTCGGAAGCCTGTTAACGCTAACCCAGGATTAAAATTTATTCGAATTATAACTTTTTCTTCTATACAAATATTTTTTGCTGCTTGCTTTGTTTTGAGTATATGGTGATTCTAAAACTCAAAAAAGAAAGACACGCAGTAAACAGAAAACCTCACCGCAAAGTTACAAACTCAAATCAACATTCTACCTTTTCCTGGGTCACCTCAATCGGGCACTGAACAACCCGGCCAAGGAGCTACGCTCTTAGGTTGGCCTAAATCTATACATTATATGTGCAAATGTAGCCTTAGATACACGGCAGTAGGAGGTGGCAAGTAAAGTTGGGAGGCGCGGTGGATGTACTCGTCTCCGAAGCGGGCAGTCCGGGTTCGATCCCTGGCCAGGGACATTGTATTGTGTTCTTGTTGTGGGCAAGACATGTACACCTAACACTTTAAGTGCCTATCTCAAGTACCTGGGACCTCAATGCTGGGGGTAGCTCTGCGACGCGACCCATCTATACATAATCCAGGGAGGTCGCTTCTTCATGCTACTGAAGCCAGGATAAGCTCCGGCCTGATGGGCCACTCGGTTCGCATGCAGACTTTACCTACCTACCTACCTACCTACCTACCTACCTACCTACCTACCTACCTACCTACCTACCTACCTACCTACCTACATGTACCTACCAACCTACCTACCTACCTACCATGCAGACTTTACCTGCCTACCTATCTATCAACCTACCTACCTACCTATCTACCAACCTACCTACCTACCTATCTACCCTGTGATGAGTCTTTCTGATAAAATTATACCTGGGTAGTTCACTCGAAGGGACACGAAGAGGGGACGGAGGGGGGAAGTGGGAAGCCGCGCAGCTTGCGCCAGAACCGCCATCTTGGATTTATACGCTGGAGACCTGGGGATGAGCGGAATTCTCTGGTTACGCAAGCGCACGAGAACTCTTGACGTGGCTTAGTTCTTGTCATTGATTCCACGCGAAAATATAGGGATCTTTCCTGTGATATTTTACCGATTTTTACGCAACCATGGGCTCACCATATCAAATTTGTTCAACCGGCTCTTTGGCAAGAAAAATATGAGGATATTGATGGGTAAGATTGCTCTAAATTTCTCATTAAACCGTCATTTTTGTCGTTATCCGGTGTACCTCAATCGCAAAAATTCTTCAGATACACTGAGCCAATATAGCCACGCATTGAACTTTATTTGATGCCGGTATTCTAGACTGTGTGATCGTCTACTTGAAGCAAAATCGAATAAGTCGACGGATATGTTTATCTCTCTTAATTTAGGTTCAGCAATGTGTTGTCTGTTCTGTTTTTTTTTTTCTATTTACAATTATACATTGTAAAAGCTTACTTTCAGTCAATAGGTATGATTGAATACAGTCTGCATCATGTAGACTTGAGCTTAAGTAATTATTCCAGAGTCAGTGAACTTGTATATAAATTTGTCATAGCAAGAATGGCAACTTCTATATCTGTAAATATCAGAGGATGTTGGGCTGGTATAAACATCAATGCTTGTGGTGTCTTTTATTTGTGCAGTTATTGTCACAGATGTAACTGAAGCTAGAAGAATACCCGGCCTTTTTTGAGAGTTGTTTATCTGATTGTAACCGGTTCATGTAACTGATCAGACTTTGCCTTTTGTATTTGACAGTTGGCCTTGATGCCGCTGGGAAAACCACCATTTTATACAAACTTAAACTTGGAGAAATTGTCACGACCATCCCTACCATTGGTAAGTATTGTACTTTTGATAACTTAGATCAACGAGAGCAAAAAGAACAAGAACGTATTTTGTTGTACATGTAGTAGTAGTTTGTATCAAAAGATGCAGAAGTACTTATGCATAGTGCATCAGTGTATGACATTTGCAGACAGTGTATGACATCTGCAGACTGCAGACTGCAAACTGCATTGTACATTTGGACCAAAATAGCATTCTGGTTAGCCTGAACATCACCCAGGGCCAGGTTGTTCGAATACTGGTTAACACTATCCCAGGACTAACATTAATCTGAGGTATTAATTTTTGTTGTATAAAATTGTTGTTTGAGATCACTTAAGCCTAGCCTACATAGTAGAGGCATAACAGGGTGGAGGAATTGAGGAAAAGTAAGGGAGAGAGGAGCAGAGGGAAAGGGAGCCTCTGCATTGAAACAATATCATGCAAAAAAAACTCTTCAATGACAGGGAACAGATCACCGATGCAAAGGCTACATGTACGTGTAG
>JAHPZR010052140.1:0-12383 GCA_019787425.1 Platygyra sinensis
TATAACTTGATAGAAACACGGAGTACATGTTTTCTATTTCTTTTGGAAAACACCACGACGAGAAAAGGAAAACAACTTGTTAACTTTGATTATCAAAATGTAAATTCTCTTTGCTTGCGCCATCAATACGTCAACAGCACGCGCTAGTTCTGTGTCTCCATCGAGTTATACAAACACGATTTTTAACCAATCAGCGCGCGTAATTTCTTAGGACTGTTTTCTAAACATAGTTATTGCATTCAAGATCGATCCAGATCGATTTGTCTTTGATTAACTCATCTAGCTCAGCTACCAAAAATGTCCAGAAGTGATATATAAGAATAAAGCAATTCGAATAAAGAAAACTACCATTCAAGAAGATAGTTTCATATTTCCAGAAAATCTGCCTTGCTACAAAAATGATATTTCCCGGGATATTTGCACTCACCGTGGCAGCTACGCGAGGACTGGTGCTGAAAGCATTTCGACAAATCGTTGATAGAACACCCTACGATGAAGAAGTACAAATCAAGTAAGGGTCTAGATGTCTATTGTCACAAAGTGTGAAAGAACTTACCTTGCTTGGGGCCCGCAGAAAGGTTCCAAAGAGCGCCATATTTGTTTCGACCGATCCTCTTGTCTGCGCAGAGAATAATTCAACCTCCGAGCATATCTTTTCAAAATCCAGGACCGCAGGCTCAACGTTATGAGGGACAATCTCGTTCCCAGACTCCGCCTTGGGAGGGAGATGTGGTCACGCAGTCGTCACGCAGAAGACGCGGCTAGTCACACAATCTTTTTTCGCGGTACAGACTCCAAAGGGAAACAACCGAGTGGAAGGGAGTGGAGTGGGGGGTGGGGGCGTCTTTTAGAGGTGTTTGGCTTCTAAAGAGATAGATCGTGTATGTACCTCTCGAATAAGTTAGGGGTCACGCTTCTTCCCGTTGCGTGAGTAATTCCGGATCATTCCTTGACACTCCATAAACAAAATGTCGTTACGGAGTAACGTGTTTACAGGGAGTAGCTCATGAGGCCTAATTTTGAGGAGACAAGCTACAAACTTGTCCCTTCAAATCCGCTGTTCAAATCAATAGGACCAGTTTAATTCGTTGTGCCTATGGATATTAATAGCCCATTTCACGGTTAATTTTTCTCATTTGCATTACAATGTAATCCAACGTGGATGCGAGGCAATTTCGGGCTAAAACTGCGAAATAGCCCGAAAATGCCTCACATACATGCTAAAATTTATTGTAATGCAAATGAGAAAAGCTAACCGTGAAAAGGGCTATTATTAGCGAAGCTCCGGCGACCCCAAGGGTCGCCAAGCGGAGCCCCATAACCATATGGGGAAAAAGAAACCCATCAATTGAACTGTTATAAATACTCTTTCTTTGTCAGAATTATTAAACCTCGGAACGATCTTCCTATTAATGTATTCAATTTTTGTGACAGTCCTAACGTTAGTAAGTTTAAATTAAGACTGAAGAATCATATGAATATTTATTGAACTGCCATATTATATTTATTTATGATACTTATCTGTTTTTGTTAACTGATTTTTTTTTCATATTTTTAACTAGTTTTATAGTGTCCTTAGATTTTATATCTTATCTTTAGGAGACCCTTGATATAGGGCTGACCTCTGGGTTTCCTTTTTCTCAATAACTACGGATGTTATTTTGAATTGATTTTCTCATGGTTATCATGGGCAGCGGTATTGCTCGTGGGCGCGTACGCACGACGACGACGACGACGACGACGGTGGAGTCGCGCAACATGGCGGCCATACTCCAAATAATAGGTTGACAGGTTGACAGAGACATGCAGCCTTGGTTTACCGTGTACTTCTTTGATATTGGACATCCATGTTATGATCAATTGACACCTGTCAAAACAAGGTATCTGCTGACCACTATCACGTGACTATATCGCGGGCCTAAGTGTACAGTCAGTCGAGGTCACGTGTCTTTTTGAAGGTGACCGCTGACCAAGAGCTGGTTTTTGTTTGGATCGCGGGCTCGTGTCAGGTTAACTTGTTGAAAACAGGGCAGGATTGTTCGGAAGCCTGTTAACGCTAACCCAGGATTAAAATTTATTCGAATTATAACTTTTTCTTCTATACAAATATTTTTTGCTGCTTGCTTTGTTTTGAGTATATGGTGATTCTAAAACTCAAAAAAGAAAGACACGCAGTAAACAGAAAACCTCACCGCAAAGTTACAAACTCAAATCAACATTCTACCTTTTCCTGGGTCACCTCAATCGGGCACTGAACAACCCGGCCAAGGAGCTACGCTCTTAGGTTGGCCTAAATCTATACATTATATGTGCAAATGTAGCCTTAGATACACGGCAGTAGGAGGTGGCAAGTAAAGTTGGGAGGCGCGGTGGATGTACTCGTCTCCGAAGCGGGCAGTCCGGGTTCGATCCCTGGCCAGGGACATTGTATTGTGTTCTTGTTGTGGGCAAGACATGTACACCTAACACTTTAAGTGCCTATCTCAAGTACCTGGGACCTCAATGCTGGGGGTAGCTCTGCGACGCGACCCATCTATACATAATCCAGGGAGGTCGCTTCTTCATGCTACTGAAGCCAGGATAAGCTCCGGCCTGATGGGCCACTCGGTTCGCATGCAGACTTTACCTACCTACCTACCTACCTACCTACCTACCTACCTACCTACCTACCTACCTACCTACCTACCTACCTACCTACATGTACCTACCAACCTACCTACCTACCTACCATGCAGACTTTACCTGCCTACCTATCTATCAACCTACCTACCTACCTATCTACCAACCTACCTACCTACCTATCTACCCTGTGATGAGTCTTTCTGATAAAATTATACCTGGGTAGTTCACTCGAAGGGACACGAAGAGGGGACGGAGGGGGGAAGTGGGAAGCCGCGCAGCTTGCGCCAGAACCGCCATCTTGGATTTATACGCTGGAGACCTGGGATGAGCGGAATTCTCTGGTTACGCAAGCGCACGAGAACTCTTGACGTGGCTTAGTTCTTGTCATTGATTCCACGCGAAAATATAGGGATCTTTCCTGTGATATTTTACCGATTTTTACGCAACCATGGGCTCACCATATCAAATTTGTTCAACCGGCTCTTTGGCAAGAAAAATATGAGGATATTGATGGGTAAGATTGCTCTAAATTTCTCATTAAACCGTCATTTTTGTCGTTATCCGGTGTACCTCAATCGCAAAAATTCTTCAGATACACTGAGCCAATATAGCCACGCATTGAACTTTATTTGATGCCGGTATTCTAGACTGTGTGATCGTCTACTTGAAGCAAAATCGAATAAGTCGACGGATATGTTTATCTCTCTTAATTTAGGTTCAGCAATGTGTTGTCTGTTCTGTTTTTTTTTTTCTATTTACAATTATACATTGTAAAAGCTTACTTTCAGTCAATAGGTATGATTGAATACAGTCTGCATCATGTAGACTTGAGCTTAAGTAATTATTCCAGAGTCAGTGAACTTGTATATAAATTTGTCATAGCAAGAATGGCAACTTCTATATCTGTAAATATCAGAGGATGTTGGGCTGGTATAAACATCAATGCTTGTGGTGTCTTTTATTTGTGCAGTTATTGTCACAGATGTAACTGAAGCTAGAAGAATACCCGGCCTTTTTTGAGAGTTGTTTATCTGATTGTAACCGGTTCATGTAACTGATCAGACTTTGCCTTTTGTATTTGACAGTTGGCCTTGATGCCGCTGGGAAAACCACCATTTTATACAAACTTAAACTTGGAGAAATTGTCACGACCATCCCTACCATTGGTAAGTATTGTACTTTTGATAACTTAGATCAACGAGAGCAAAAAGAACAAGAACGTATTTTGTTGTACATGTAGTAGTAGTTTGTATCAAAAGATGCAGAAGTACTTATGCATAGTGCATCAGTGTATGACATTTGCAGACAGTGTATGACATCTGCAGACTGCAGACTGCAAACTGCATTGTACATTTGGACCAAAATAGCATTCTGGTTAGCCTGAACATCACCCAGGGCCAGGTTGTTCGAATACTGGTTAACACTATCCCAGGACTAACATTAATCTGAGGTATTAATTTTTGTTGTATAAAATTGTTGTTTGAGATCACTTAAGCCTAGCCTACATAGTAGAGGCATAACAGGGTGGAGGAATTGAGGAAAAGTAAGGGAGAGAGGAGCAGAGGGAAAGGGAGCCTCTGCATTGAAACAATATCATGCAAAAAAAACTCTTCAATGACAGGGAACAGATCACCGATGCAAAGGCTACATGTACGTGTAGTTCTAGGAAGGCCTTGTTTTCAGATAACTTTTCCAGGAATAATTCTAGTGATTCTCAGAACACAGGATTAATGAGCCATTCATTTGATAGTCTTTGGCACAGACGAACATTTGGTAAATCAAGCTTTCACCATATCCTGTTGGCAATACTGCTAAAACATCTTTCCCATCGAGTTGTGCTCTCGCTGCTTCCTCTTGTTTAGGTCTTAAGGTTAATTCACAAGTGGCGATGACAACGGCCTACTCCTTCAATTGTTATTTTAGCTTCGTTTTTCTTGAGAATGAAAAGTAAATTGGCGCAAAAAAAACCAGCAAGACATTGTTAAGTAAGTAAATTGAAGGCCATATGCAAAAAATCGGGCACTTTTGACGAAAAAATGTTTTTATGACTTAAATATGGATGTAACACTGGCATCTTTAATGGAATTTTGTGGCACCAGGGACCACAGCATTGAATGAATTTGGGCTCTTATTTTGTAGGCGCTTCTTCTCCTCCCCTCTCCCAAGCCTGTCTTGATTTGTTCTAAAACTTCTCAAAGCCTAGTCAAATTGACACAGTAACAGTGTGAAGTCATTTTTGTATTTAAGCTTGCGTGAGTGAACATTTTTCCATTTTTTGAAAAAAGGAAATGAGCAATTACATGTATGTTGCAATGCAACAGTGCATCGTCATCGGAAAATTTATATTTTGGTCGGACACAGCTGTTAAAAAGCACAGCAAAACATCATGATGAAGATTCATTCTATATAACACTCTTGGTCAAATGATGTAGTCTATGAACCAATAGAAGTCAATTGATCTTTAAATCAAACTTAATGGAAACAATAAACACTGGTTAATTCATGGCTTGGCGCAAAAACTCAACAAAGGTATTTACAAATCGTTTCAATACCATACTGTAGCTTTACATGTACATGTACCTACAACATGCACTTGCCTGCAAGCACGTGCAAAATGATTGTGAAAAATTGTTTTTTCCTGTCCAGTAATGTGTTTAACATGAAACGATCTGTACAATGTGTAACGTTACCTTTTAGTTGCAATATTCTCTGTATCATCATGCTCAATGTGCAACAATGTACATTTGCATACAATCTTCACTTTGCCAAATATGGGGATAATTTTTTTTTCCACGGTGAATGTTCAGAGTTGAGACCGTGTTTTGAGACATTTTCATGTACTGACACCCTAAACAAAGAAATGAAACAGCCTGGTTGTCCAAAAACTCAGGTTTGCTTGCAGTTTGAGAGCTCACAATTTGTTGGTTAGCCAACACTAATCAGTCGTTTCTTTCACTTATTGTTTTCAATATGTTATACATTTTTTCAAGGTAAAAATATACAAGGGTAGTACATTTATTTGCCTGAAAGCCTTTCTAAACAACAGTACGATAATTTCATCAATTTCCAATAAATGGGTCTTAACCCTTTAAGCCCCAAGGGGCCTCCCTTTGACGAGTGAAATCATCTGGCGTTAGACAGAGTAAAATCTATAAGTCACTCTTGGGGTGTAAAGGGTTAAGGGAGATAGTGTTTTAACCCTTTAAGCCCCAAGGGGCCTTCCTTTGACTAGTAAAATCGTCTGGCGTTAGACAGAGTAAAATCTATAAGTCACTCTTGGGGTGTAAAGGGTTAAAAGCCTAAAGTGATGACACATGCACATGTAACTACAACAGTGTGTGTACATTTTATCAATTACCATATAAACTTTGAAGTGGTCTTATGTTTCTGTAATGAAGAGCATATTAATTTTCTGAACCCAGTCATTTGGATCTTCAAAAATTTAGCAGCCCATCAATTTGGAGCAAATATTTTTCATGGCCTGGTCACTTTTTTCCCCAACCTGGTCATCCCCATAAAAAAGTTGTGAACCGTCCCTTAAAGACAGATTGTCTTATAATGGATCACGACTCATTTGTACTGTATGTTATGTAAAGTACACCTATGTTACCCATTTTACCAGGCTTCAATGTTGAGACAGTGGAGTACAAGAATATCTCCTTTACTGTTTGGGATGTTGGTGGCCAGGACAAAATCCGACCGCTGTGGAGACACTACTTCACAAATACACAGGTGAATAGATTTTACTTGTACACATGTAACTACAAGTCCTCTCTGCGAGACAGTTCCCTTCTCTTTCGCATTACAGTGTAATCCAACATGGATGCGAGGCAATTTCGAGCTAAAACTACAAAATAGCCTGACATTGCCTCACATACATTGTACATGCTAGATTTTATTGTAATGCAAATGAGCAAAGCTAACCATTAAAAAGGCTATTACATTTGTAGTTTATTGATGTGGCCATGCCAATGCTAACAGTTTTGAATTTTGGTTGTGCATATTCTATGTTTATGTTGCTGTTTTGTTTGTCACTGATTTTTTTTCTGTCTCTTAGGGTTTGATATTTGTTGTTGACAGTAATGACAGGGAAAGAATAGGAGAAGCCAATGATGAACTGCATAAAATGGTTAGTCATTTTGCCAGTTATTCAAGAGAAGCTCTGACATCTGAAAGTAAACTGTATGCAAACATACTTGATACATGTACATTTATGAACTTTTTTGCAATCCATATTAAATACATGTTCAGCTGGACATAATTATATGTATGTCGATGGACCCGCAGACCATGCATAATAATACCAAATGGACATCCATGTTGTAGGTCAAAATGAAATTCCTTTGTGTCTTAACACTAATTAGTCATGGATCATGAATGATTAAGGTAAGAAGAACACAAAAGAAATTGAGATTCAAACTAGGTCAAAATTATTTTAACCTGAATTTGATGTTGACGACAGTAATTCTGCAATAATGCAAATGCTACATGGACATGTCAGCACTTAAGCTCCCTGTTTCTTAGGGGCGTGATTATTTCCGTACCAATGACAGAATGTACAAGTTGGAGATTATGTCAAGTTTATGATTGCATCACAGATATTTACAGATGTTTGTTGTACAGGTTTTTGTAAAAAGCCATTTGAATTCACTTAAATAGCATCAGAAGAGAAAGTCATTTTGACACTACAAAGCAAAAAAAAAAACAAGATCTGGAATATTGAAGTTTTATGAAGGATTTCAAGAGCTGCAATCCTTGATAAAACTTCAATTTTCCAGATCTTGTTTTGTGGTTGTAATCTTGCTTACAAAGGTGTATTTAATTTTTCTGCATGTAAGTCTTCAGAATACTCACTTTGCTGCGCATTTCAATTTAACAAGCGGATTCTAAAGTTGAACGCTCAACCGACAAATGCGCTTTTCACTACCGCCAGTCAAATGTTTGGGGGCTCTTCCCAGCTTCCAGCTACTTCCAAGCACTGTTTCGTTGTCCAAACTGTGCACAACGATTTGTTACCAAGTGCTTGCCAGTGGTCGGAAGCTGGGAGGAACTGCCAAAAATTTGATTGACGATAGCAAAAAACACATTTGTTGGTCGAGCTTTGAGATTTAGAGTCGCATGTAGATGTTTCTGTTCAATAATGTGGAAAATTGTTTTTCAGTCAATAAAAATTCTGATGTTAATTTACAACCTTCAGCTTCAAGAGGAGGAACTGAGTGATGCTTATTTACTGGTGTTTGCAAACAAGCAGGATTTACCAAATGCCTTTTCCGTCAGTGAATTAACAGACAAACTAGGACTTCACAGCATTAAAAGCCGACAGGTGAGAAGTGCTAGATTTGGATAGCAGCTTCCTGGCTTGAATCTTTCTGTACAGCTGTAGGTTTTGTACCTAGTTAAAACACAAGAACTTCAGTGTCTTCAAACACAAGAACTGTTCAGTTAGCAAAAACTCATCTTTTGACCTACTGTACACCAAAACCTCAGACTGCCATTTCAATCTCACGCAATGCGCACTTAACATGTAAATGCAAGGGGGGGGGACTCCTATGTGAAAAGGTAGGCGATACTCATTAGAAAGTTTGAGTTAAACCTCTTAAGGACTACCCCATGACCTGTTTATACACCTGGGTGGAGAGAGGCTCTGTGCGAGCAAAGCATCCTTTCCAAGATGGCAACAATGTCAAGGGCTCAAATACAGACTGCTTGATCCAGTATTGAGCATGCCAATCATGAGGCCATCTTGCCTTCACAGGTTCTATTTCATATGCAATCAAAAACTTGTGGTGTTGGCATAGTAACCAGTGTTTTTAGAAATAATTTTATCTATGTATTTTACACTGAGTCAGACTTGTTTTGTGATAAAGGAGCCAGCACAAATCCCAGCTACAGAGTGGCATGAATTTTAAAAGAAATGATTTGTGTGACCTGAATGGTGTGAAAAGTAACCAATCACTGTAAATGATACTTGCACTGTTGAATTGTTCTGATGTGTTTTATTATTTCTTTATTTAATTTCAATAGTGGTATGTGCAGGCGACATGTGCCACTCAGGGAACAGGTCTGTACGAAGGACTCGACTGGCTCTCAAATGAACTTTCTAAGTGACCTTACTGAAATGGCAGCATAGAGTTTTTATACATTAAATATCGTAAGCAACCAATTTTCTTTGACATTTCAAGATCAGTTTCTAATGGGCCAAGGTATTTATTAGCAATCAAGACAGTCAACTCTCATTTACTTGTGGCTGGTAACTTAACAACCCCACATTGTACATGTAGATTGCAGACTTCTTGGTGACTCATTGTAAGGACACTAAAGACATGAGCTTTTTTCTTGTGGCACTAGAATGAGGAGCAGGACTGTGCTCTAGGATTGCCTTCGTGCCACAGGGGACTAACATTTTCCTTTGGGTGACTGGAAAAAACTTTTTTTGTCATGTACATGTAAGCTCCCTCAGTGCTGAGCACCCAATATTTCATGGTTAGGAACCCTGGGGCTCCTGGTAGTTTTTCTTAGATCTTAGCCCTGCAAAGAAATGTTATGTGTTGTGGCTTGAGTGTCTGTACTGTAAGAGTAACATGCCGTTGTAGGAATTTGTGAAATACCATAAGAATTATTAAAAGAGCCCTGTATTTGCATTGTTATCAAGTGAGGGACTATTAAGGTTAGTTATATATTTTTGCTGTTTATCAGTAATATAGGCTTATGCAGATTTATTTTAATGGTAACAGGATAATTTTGGTTAAAATCATACATGAGCCAAGTACCATGATAATTTACTATCATCGTGAATTTAATGTTTTTTTTTTTCTTGAAACATTTAACTGAAAATTTTATTCAAGCGAAAAATAAAATACTTCAGCTTTCAACATGAAACTAATGCCACCTCAGTAGTGTATTTCGATTCGTTTGCAAATTCGTATTGTTAGCTTGTTTATAGCTATTGTAGTAATTTAAGTGACGCGTTCATGTGGGTAGAGTTTAGAAGAATCTTACTCAAGTTAGTATGATGTTTGTGGAAAAGTGTTAAAAGATACTTAAATAAAAGAAAGAACTTCATCTTGGTGTAATCAGTATAATATCATTCACTCGATTGAAGGGCGGGGATTGGGGTGGCGGGTTAGATGACAGTGAGACCAATGCCTTCTCTTGGGGAGGGTTTGTGGAGGAGGGGGTCCATTCCCCCTTTGTATGTCCCAAAGCAGTAGGCGAGGGGCCTGGAGGCCCCCTTATTTTGGGTGAAAAAAGAAGAAATCACAAAAGGAAGGAAACTTGGCGGGGCAAGAAAAACAACCCCGCCCCTAGCTCAAGCTCTGGGTTCGCCACTACAAAGTGTGAATAGAAGTGCCAGCTTCTTTTGGAGCAAGATAAGCCTGTCTTCACCCATAAACGTTTTGCAACTCTACACAATCAAACATGTCTTCTTTTTTTGTTGTTGTTTTCTTTGAAAAATGACTTGATACTATGCAAAACTTGACTTGACACTATGCAAACAAAACGCATACAAACACCAAACAGTATTAACAAGTTCTAATTCTGTAATTGTCTGATATCCCACTCATACATTATACCATACGTTTAACTGAGTACGCGGTTAAAACAGGCGTGGGTAGCTCGACTACAAACTAGTTTAAACCCAACGTCTTAAAGTTCAGAGAGCACATGACTTTATAAACTATTTGACTAATACCACGTACCTTGCGCCCTCCCCGTTTGGACCATTGTTTTATTTTAATTATTAAAAATACGATTTTAAAGGGGCTCAGTCACGGTTAAACGGGTTGAAAAGTTTAGCTAAACTTTTCAATTTCGTTGTTTGCAATCCGTGTCAATCTTCTCCATCCTTAACCATCCGTGTTCCTTCATGGTTTATTATCATCTCCTTGATGATTTTCTATCTTTGTAAAGTATTATTTTCAGGTTTCCCTCAATTTAAGGGTAATTTTGTCGATGCTCAAAATAACTCAAAATACCGTGACTGAGCCCCTTAAAACTGAGGGCCAAAAGAAAATTCCCATTTCTTTTTTATATATCTGAGTGAATTCGCTAGAAGGTGGCCGCTGAGGTTTTCGCTTGAGCACAGGCGCATCAAGCCATTGTGGCCGCTCGAAATGCAGGGGGCTTGCCGTCAAGGCCTGCATTTCCAAGCAGCCCAGGGACAGTTCTAACAGTGGGTGGGTGGCTGTGAATTGTGTGTCAAAAGCACAGGGCTGGGAGGGTTGTTGTTTTGAGACTTTGACCGCAGTTAGAGTATTAAGTGAGACTTTACAGTGTAGGATGCCTTGGTGATTTTCCGGGCTAGCTTAGGCCTGAATGATAGTTTGCTATTGATCATCCATTAGAGTAAACCCAGAGTGTGCAGTGGGTGGGTGATTGGCAGTTGTGTGACCAAAGCACAGGGGTGTGCCGGGGGGGGGGGGGGGGGGCTCTTTTGTACTTTGTTGACGGACGCAGAATTGGCTTCTTTTGACGATTTGTGCAGGCCCACCTTTTACACAAATCCGTTTAGATATATAGCCAAGTAACTGCCTATTACGTTCGACACTCAATTGAAAACTTGCTGCTCTACTCGCTTACTGTGAAGAAAACGCGCGTAACTTTCGCACCAATCAGGTAGATAAAAGGGAAAGCCAATCCTAGGTGGCGCGGACATAATGTTTTGCCCTACACAGTTCACTTCGTGAACTCTTGTATTGACCTGTGGGAAAATTTGATTGGTTCACTGTGATACAGTCTCGTGTGTGTGACCTTCGAATAATTGGCCAGGGTAATTTCTTTTGCGTGTTTGTTTACAAGACGTCTTTGAAAAACACCGTAATAGTAAACCCTGTAAAAAGGTTTCTCCAGGACCTATAAATTACTATGTACATTTTTGTTACAATGATGCATTTGTTCTCTACAATAACCTTTGTCAATTTTTACTCAGTTCAAGAGTTGTTTCCATGGTTTTTGACTGCTTGTTCATCGCGTGCCCTAGTAACACCAGTGATGAATCCATCAGGTCACGCCCATTGATCATTGTGACTCAATCGTGAAAAGTTTAAAAGGGCTCCCAAGCTTATAACTATTATCGGGATTTTGTGTGTTGCAACTTGATTTAATATTTTAACTTCACATTTATATTACGCTACATGCATGGTAGACTTTTTTGTTCCATTCAAAAAGTCAATTTGAGGTGAATTTCAAAATTATTGTAACTTCGTAATTTACGGCGAAAAAGGATGATTTTAAAAAAGAAATTTGCATGGCTACATGTTCTGAACAAGCGTGAAAAAAGCTGATTCATGAAACCAGCATGGCCTTTGGCGCATGCGCAGTTTTAAATATCACCGAGCTGCGACCTCAGCAGCTCATAACTTCAAAAAATGAGACACAAAAGCACACGGATATGTTTTTTCCTTTTCCTCTTGCACCCCTTGTTGTTTGAGTTTGTTGTCTTCTAGTTGTTTGTTGTTTGGAGGGTACTTTATTACTCTTACTTTTGAAACCAAAGTGAAAAACAATCTAAAATGTAACCAAAAATTGAAATGCCCTTCATCGTGAATGTGTTCATTTTTTAATTATTATAGGAAGAGCCTTAAACTGAGAATGCGTGACCTTCGCGAAATGTTTACATGGCCTGGTCGTTTATTACTTTGAGTTTATTTCCTAAAGGATTGCTCAAGTAGTCACCTGAAATAAGACAAGAATTCTGAATTTATGTAGAACAAAAACGAAAACATAGTGCTTGCACAGGAAAACCAGCAAATAAGAATATC
>JAHPZR010052141.1:0-20997 GCA_019787425.1 Platygyra sinensis
TTCAAGGCCTCAAAGCAGCGCTCGAGTACAAGAATGGAAAGCTTGAGAAGGTTTGCGAAAATTGCCATAAAATTCTTGTTAAGGGTTCGAGCGAAGCCACGGTTAAGGAAACAGAGAGTAAAATACAAAGCGTGTTAAAAATTGGAGACGAGTCCAAGATTTGGCATAGTGGATATTTGAATCACAAAATGAAGGGCGACAAGAGCTGGCAGAAGAGATGGTTTGTGTTGTCCAGTGACTTTGTTCTTCTCCGGTACAAGGCCAAGAAGGTAAGAAAGTTGCGTTTTTTAAGGACACACTCAATTTTATCTATCATCTTGCTCGAGTAATTAATCTTGCTAGAGATTTTAGGCAGGTTTGATTGACTTTTGAGATAAGATAATTGACCTGAAAAGATGACCACGAAACATGATGCGATATTTTATTATTTTCGTGACTAGCCGTAACTGAAAGTGGTAATTTGTACAGTATTTCTTTCCCCTACCCCCGAAATCTGTGAAACAAAGGTGGTGACACCACATAATAGCTAACCGTCAAAATTATTTAAAAAATTATTTAAAATTAGATTGGTGCAATTTTTTTCTTCTTAGGACACCAAAGCAGAGTTTAACTTGCCTCTTCCTGGTCACAATGTCGACAAACCATCCTTGGTAAGAAAACCTCTTTCTTGTTGTTATTATAAAGAGAATCAAGAGGGGATTATGACCAAGCGAGTTTATTCGCCACACAGATCTTGTTCCCAGTGTAATCCCTCTCGAGTTATTTTTAGAACAGAAATTCCAGGAGGGTCTACCATTAACCAATCCTGACACGCGGATTTGGTTCACGTGAACAGCCTAAGCAACCTAACACGCATTTTCATCCTCTAGGAAAACATCCACGCAACGCGCGTCCGCCGCAGTTAGGGAGTTTGGCTCGAAAATTTTCTAGTCGATAGATTGTTTTAAACTTTTACTGCATTCAGATATTGAGTTGCTTGTGTCGGAAATGCAAAAAAAAATGGGGGTCATGTACTTTATATTAATTCAGGCGCGTATACACGCATTGCATCCTTAAACTAGTGAGTCTTTGACGTCATTTTCTCCTCGACCCAGCTCTCTCAAGATTTTTGTAATGGTGGACCAATAAGTAAGAAATTTCCAGTTAAAATAAACAGGTGTCTTTTTAAAATCAGAACTTAAAACTTGGGTCAGTTAGTGTTTAGTTAACATAGTTTTGAGATCAAAAAAAAAAAGAATTGTTTTTCGGTCTTAGTACCACTTTTAGTGGTTTTAATTATAGTATATTTTACAATTTTGATTGTCTAGGCCAGTTTTCTCTTTCTATGCCAGAATATCCCATAAATAGGCGAGACGTGACGTGTTTAGACCAATAGAGATGCAAGGTGCACAGTGGAACTTCCAAAACAAAGGAACTTGTACCAGTCCAGCTCGACTTTGCTTTGTTTTGAAAGTCCAACTGCGTGCTTGCGTCCCAGCATAATTTATTCCATACCATGTGACCGGATCCTATAAAGGGCCTATTAATACGTGACGAAAATTGGAGGCGTTCTGCATAAATTATTTCATGCTGATGTTTTTGTAGGAGATAGCCACGAAATGTACAAAGATTTATTACACACGTGCAGAACCAATGTTTTGCTCATTAAATACTTTATTTACAGATGTTCTTAGTACTGTTGCCTTTGAGAGATAAGATGAGATAGATAAGATAAAGATACAAAATAAAACTATTTTTGATACCGTAAGTAAACTATGAATTACTCTTCGTTTCCTGCAGTTTTTTCTTATTTTACTCTTAGGCGGATGATGTAGATCGCAAAAACGTTTTTAAAGTACACCACAAGAATCTCAAGGTGTATTTATTCGAGGCCGAGAGTGAGGACAGTATGAACAGGTGAGGAGAAGTTACCAACATTTATATTCTCCATAATTGTTGCGATAAGTGTACATTTAGTGCTAGTATCGAGAATTTGTTAATGAATCAGGACAATTTAATAAGTATTCTTCCTGTAACTGCTTGATTGAGTCTCCTTACAGTGTCACGAAGACACGTGATGAGAATATGGAAAATCATCAAATAGGAGACATCTCGATGTAACATGAAACTCTCAGATCTAACATCTAAGGAACTGTATGGCAGTCTTTAAGGAGAATTTTCTTTTTATCAGGTGGATGGAACTGTTGGCACATGCGATCAAGGCTGAGGAGATTGACGAGGAACTGCTTGGACGACCTCACAGTGATACTTTAGAGTAGAGAAATAATTTTCATATTTTATAGAATTACAAGTCAGAAAAATGTAATATAATTTGGTCGCGAAATGTTGGAAATCTTAAAACTCGTTAAAACTGTTGGTTTTAATTTTTTGCGTCATTGTATACGTGAAATTGATGCAAACATAACAAAACAAAGTTAAATATCAGATAGTTAGTACTAGGATAGTTATACTAGGAAACAGTCAATAAGATTGTGTAATCGTTAATAATTCGCCGTACTTCACGGGTTATTTTAGCAACGGTGTGTTTGCAACATAATGTTTCGCTTGGTACAAGTGGATGGGATATATAAATTAACGATGTCTCTCAGTGTACAAGGGACATTAGTCGAAAAAAATTCAGAGATTCGTCAGCAACGGCACCTTGATCTTCAGACAATCTTTGGAACTTTTCGAAAAAGAATTTTGAATCTTCGATCATTTTGAATAACTGTTCAATTAAACTGAGCAAGTTGTTTGTGGGTGGGGAAGGTATAAGATGACGGTCAGTGTGAAACGGACCGGGGGTTAAATGCAAAAAGAAAAGAAAATGCAGACTGCAATAACAGGCGAAAATGGATTAGAATTCACAGACTGGTAAAATGCAAACTGTAGACTTTTTAGCGGAACCGTGAGGTACTCGTAGGCTAACTGCAGCGTTGTTAAGGCCAACCTGAGTGAATCTGTTTTGGCTAACCAAAGTGGTATTCAGGCCAACTGGAGTGCGCACTTTTCACTACGATTACCCGGCCTGAAAAACCTTGTTTACGGTTACCACTTGGTAATGGAAATAACACGATATACGCTTGAAAAGTCTGAAGTTTGTAGTGTACACTTTACCCTCAGTCTGTGTCGGCAATCTGTAGTCTGCATTCTCCAGTCCGCAGTCCGCAGTCCGCAGTCTTCGTTTTACACTGACCGCATGAGATAATGGTGTTAAATGGTGTTTATGCTCGTGGTATGCCGTAAATGTCCCACGAAATACCTCGAAAGCATAGCTGACAAGCCTGTACAATGCTTTGGTATTATTAGCAAAGAACTCACATCTATTTTTTTAATGTTGCTGTATGAAGCAAAGCTTATCATAAGGCGAGTTGAGAAAAGCTCTAAATGAGTATATTTTTCTATGGACATCACAAATTTCAAGTATAACTTTAAACGAATCTATTATTCTTTTTTCGGCAATCATGAAATGTCATTAGTTGCCATGGTGTCTCAATTCAACCTTGACGATTACAATTTATTTTCAATTTATTTTATAGGACTATAATTACCTTTTTGGAATCAATGCAACTTGCACTTCGTTATTTTGAGCACTAAATATGTTGACAAAGTCAATTGTAATATGCAGCTGGTTTTCTCTGACGCCTTTTTTACAAATTGTAATTATTATTAATTATTATTTGTAATTCCGTTAGTTTATTAGTGGTCCTTAGTCATTGTTGTCAATTTTTGTCTCCTTAGTCCTCTTGTTGCTTTTAGTTGTATTTAGCTATACCTAGTAGTTTATTAATTATTTTTGTTAACATGACCCGCCTAGACTAGCTTATGCTATCCGCGGGCATGTTTAATGTTTAATTTTAAATTTGAAAGCAAAATAAAATGTATGTATGTAAATGTATGTATGTATGCAATAATTTTGCTGTTGTACATATATTTGCAATCAAGTATATTTTTAAGACATTGGTAATATTTTGTTTTTTTTGTATGAAATGTATTTCAGAAGAGTTATTTTTAAGCACATTTTAAAGACGTTAGGACATTTCCATTTACGAAAAAAACTGAAATATACGTATATATATTTGTGCTATGGGACTGAGTCGTTCTTTGTTACCTCTTATATCGAAGAAACGTGCATTACTCTAATTTGTTACAGGGATTATTCTACTCTGTGCTGTTTTGGATAATTTCCAAATCCATTTACCACCCCATCCCTCCCCCCCATCCCTTCCCCCCCCCCCCCTCTTTGTCTTGCTTAGAAAACCAGAAAGTCCGTAGGGTGTCTCGGACGCCGGTATGAAATTATCATGAGTCGAATTTTAATGGGGTGTTTGCTTGCTCTACTTTGTTATGGTATTATAAGTTATTTAAGTAATAGACCACAAGTTACTACGGTTTTTAGGCTGATAAACCACGCGGGACGAATTCTTCGAGTGTTCTTCCAATATCCCAAGTGGTTTATCATGTCTCTAAACCATAGAAATTTGCGATCTGTTGTTTTTATATAATAATTCAGAAGACGCGCGAGTTTCCATGAGTTTACTGGCACATTAAACTACAGCTGATTGACCAATCAGAGCGCTCGCATTGATTTGCTTATTATGTAACGTGGCATATCCCATGACTAGAAACTTCGCGCAAAATAAACGGATTAAAAGTTTACTTTTATGCACAAGGTTCTGTTGGTTATAAATACAATTTTTCTTGCAGTCCCTCTGTCCCAGCCATCTGTGACTCTCGCTTTAAGCTTGTGTACAGTTCGGTTGCGTGGAATACCTGTTTTATGTGCGTTAAATATTTACCTAGACATGATATTCTGTGAATTGTCCGATAAATACAATTTGCCTAACGAGAACCCATACTGGTTTGAGTAGAAAAGAGAGCAAAGACGACCATTTTTCACCATTTTAAAATACCTTTTTATTTCACTTCATGACATGGAATTGAAGAAACTAAGCTTCTTCTTTTGGCACGCATTGCCTGATGGGAAACGGAATCTTGACGATTGGCAAGGTCACGTGAGTCGTGGTCTTGCACACCAAATCATCCATACAGCCACACTTGTGCACGCTCTAAAAAAAGGGTTAAAAAGAGAAGTTATCCCTACTTAACCCATAGCTAATTTTTTTGTGTCTTGAGAGAGTAACTACAGTGGCGAATTAAGAACAGTAAGCGAGGGAGTAAGAACTTTTAGGCCCCCTGTCGGACGTTACGTTTACAACTTAACAGAGGGAAGAGGATGGGGTGTGAGACTCCCTGGGTGTCCGCAGGATTAGCCTCAACGCTGAACAAGATAGTGCCTGCCATGCCTCAAATCAGAGATTAACTGCACCGGCATTTAAAAATCTGATTAAATAAATTAAAGGAAAGGCGACTTCAAACTATTCTCCGATATACCTTTATTATACTTGGCGAATGTTGAATATATGTTGCAAGCGTAACGTCTTGTCCATGCAAGTCATGACTGGAAATCAGGGCGCTGTATCTTAAGTCTAACGAGGTAATTTTAAAGCTACCTTGATAGACTCCAGTTACAAGAAATTACCAGCCTCTACCAAAGCAATTATACAAACTAACCTTGAAGTAACAAGTGAAATATTTCATCAGCTTTAAACCACAGCGCTTGTTAAACATGCAGCAAGTGTTTGGCCAGAAACAATCGGCCGCAGAGGTGCATTTCTGAAAGAAACAATTACGTTGACGCAATAAATCACCAGTTTGTTCTACAATTTGTTATAAATTTCTTGTTTGCCGTATTTGTTTCTATTAGACTGTTTTCTTGGTCCATACATACCCCCTAACCCGTCAAGTCTACCAGTATTATTGATTCTATCCGCATTCAGCGATCGAATAAAAGTCAACCTCGTTCCCAGGGCCTTTTCCCTGTGACCTGGGAACGAGGTTGAATAAAAGTATGGGAGATTAGAGGGCTGTTACAGTCAGTATATTTGTAAGACAGCCCGAATATAACGCCGGCACAATGGCAAAATAAATAGGAAACAAATATATTCTTAAGAGTTACAACAGTATAATGTAGGCAAATTATCGTTGGTTTTCTTGGATATGGGATAAAAGTTCTCCATACGAGCCAACAGTGGCCTACCAGGCCGGAGCTTATCCCGGTTTTTGTAGCATGAAACGACTGGGAGTATTTCTACTCCTCCCTGGATGGAATGCTAGTCCATCGCAGGGTTAATCCCAGCATTAACCGAGGAGATAGGCATCGTGAATTGAATGTACTATTTCGCGAACTGTCGGTGCTGTTTGCTTAAGTCAGGCTAAACAGCAAATTTCGTTACCTTTCCAGGGTAAAATCTCGCTGTCTGATCCAGTGCCGCACTTCCAGGATTCAAGGTCTCCCTCACGTCATCTTCTGTGAGTTTTTCAACGACAATGGGCTCGTTAACCGGCATGCATTGCTTGATGAGAGCCGTTTGGCCGTCCATGTCAATTTCCCTTGTTGCTTTGCAGGCTAAACCCTCTGCGCAGCTACAATGAGGATTTTCCTTCGCGCGTCAAAAAAAAAGAAAGTTAATGTTAAGTGTGATTAAAATATATAAAAAGACAGTTAATGTACAACCAAATTTAATTCAAAGGAATCGTTAAACTCACTTGCATGCCGCATGGGGAATACTTCGGCAAGTCAGAACAAGCCTTATAAAAGAAAAGAAAGTGTTAAGAAACTAATGATAAATAAATTTATAAATTTTAGTTACCAACAGGTAGTCTATTTCCAATTCTTATCTTCCCTTGGAAGTGTTATAATATCTGGTTTTCTTCATCTGATTGACCTACAGTCAGAATTAATCTTTTATAGCAAATAGAGCCAATATATATGACTGGATTTATCTTAGTGAAATCGCAGATACAGGAAGGAGTGTTCTTTTGCACTAAGTAAGTTACAAAGGACTCTTCAAGACTCAAAAATCTCTCCAACCGACCAAATAATAAAAAGATTGTCTTTTTGATCTTTTCTAACGTCTGCATTGTAGACAGACTCTAGCGGGAGAAAAAAAGAGCAAAAAACATTTACCGACCAGAGAGGAATTTTCTTTAACTCGGTCTCATAAATCGAGACATACATTAACCATTTATTAAAAGAAAATATATAATTAATATGACAGTCTTGGTTTGTCGCGGCCTTAATTGATTCTTTTAGAAAATTGCTAACAACAAGCCAATTTTAAAACCAATCATGTAAAACTGCTAGGAGAAAAACTAAAGGAAATATACAACTCACTAGGACATGGTTTCTTACCAAAGACAATGAAAAGCAGATACTAAATAGAACTGCTGTAAACTTCATTTCGGTAACCTGGTGACAGCAAGTGAAAACGCAGTGAGATAAAACCCAAGCAGGAACTAATCTTCTAATAACTTCCTTTTAGTTTTAATTTAGTTGAATTTATATATTTCCGAAACAATGCTTTTAGAAGCGTGTTTGATCAGAAGGCCGAGAAAGCCATGGTATCAACTTATCACGCGGTAATGCCAATCATAATTAAGGTTGACAGCTCATAGTGAGTTCGGAAAATTGAAAAAGACCAATTCAACTTAGTTAGCACTAAAAGTTAGCTCCCGTACAAAAAAAGTTGTCTAACTGTAAGCTGTTCAAAATACAAAATCCGGCTAGTAGGGTTTGTTACGGTGGACGAAGAGAAACGTAGATTTTTTAAGCGACAGTACTTTTCAGTCTCTTTACAAGTTGTAAAAAGTGGGTATACATTGAAACATTCGCAAATGTGGTGTTTTGAGACACTTAAATGCTTGTATTTGCCTGATTATGTTGACAAAACAGCATCTGATTAGGCACTGCATGTGAAGTAAAGCGGAAAGCCACTTTAGCAACAGTATGAGCTCGAGACTTGGGAGTCTTCAATTATAAGAGTCTTGCACGTGCTCAAATAGATATCCAAGACGTTTAAGTGTTTGTTACAAATGCGAGACAACTGTAACAACACATGAAACGAATCTCGAATCGAATATTTACGTGACGTTTTAGTAGGCGCTTAAACATGTTCAAGTAGAAATGGCTGTGTAGAAGTGCTTATTTTAAAACTTGTACACTCAAAAATGCATTTAGCTTTGTGATCTGTTTGCTCCTTTATGATATGTTCACATAATCTTATATGAACCATTTTGAAAACGACTGTTTAAACAATCTTGTCGTGTCAGCTAAGGAAACCAATGAAAGAGAAAAAATGATGCTGTAAAAGCTGAATCGGTACAACAGGAGGGATTCATATTTCCCAAGCCACTTACTTTTAATTATTCTTCCAAGCGTATCCCTGGCATAACTGATCTTAAAACAGCTATTCCCCGTTTAGCGTTTTATATTAGGTGGAGAATTTAATTTCCCCAGAAAATATTTATCCCCTAGATCTATGTATCTCTTATAACCGCGTGCAAAATCGAAGTAGGACACGTTTGCTGTTATCTCCTGAACCTAACCTCGATAGACTCTGAGCCTCTCTGGAGGGTGGGCAGAGTAGGGCTAAGGGGAGGGGGTTGTAGAGTGGCAAATGCAATGGAGATAACAGCCCCTCCTGGGCGAGAGAAAAAAACTTTTATTCGGTTCCTTCTGCAATAAGCGGCGGTGGTACTAATAAGCTTGATTCACTGAATTGTGTTAAACGCTTATCTTCAACTGATAAGCCTTTGATATATCCCTTTTTAGTTTACATGCAGTCTCCTTTTGACCCTTCCCAGAACGGAAGAAACCGAAGGCTTGCCTTTGAAAGCATTGCTAAGCCTAAATCAAAGGGACAATTCAGTTTTCGGCATCACGAGTATGCACCACATGTCTACATGAAAATCAAATACACGTTGGAAGGAAGGGGTGGGGGGGGGGGGAGGGGTCTCGCATATGAAAGCGACCGCATGCTCGCCGGAGATTTTGAGTTAAACCCCTAAGGGAGACCTATCTGGGCATGACCCAAGCTTTTTTGACCCCTAAAAGATACCATGTTAAAGACAAATAGATATTTTTATATATCTTCTAGTGCAGCCCTAAACGAGACCTTCACGGCTAAATATAATGGAGTTTTTCCCAGAACATCCTAAAGGTTGGCACACGAGGGCACTAGTCCCTGCGGCTAGTTCCTGCAACAAGTCGCGGGGACAAGGCCCATCGTGTGAACTGGCCATTTTTACTTTAAAATCTAGTCCGGACAGCTGAGACCAATTCCTTCGTGTTCTCAAATGCCTGTCGTGTTTTATCATAGTGTAATACACGGCTTAGGCTTAAATAAAACCTATTCTTATCCAAACCCCCGGGGGGGGGGGTACTCCCGCGAATTTTGGATAGGGGTGTGCCGCGAAGGTTCTTGAACCCTAACCCTATTTAAGGACTAAGAAAGCGAAAATTAATACCCTTTTTAAGGCCTAAACACGAAAAATGACACCCTATTCAAGGCTATTAAACCTCTGTTGCAAAGTCATTTTGTTAATACTTAAAAGGATACATTAAGTTTAAAAAAAACATTCGTATAGGTGGGCGTTTTCACACTCCAGTATTAGATAATACATACAATTTGGATACCCTATCTAAGGGACCACGCCAGGAACACAGTTACAAAAGGGTAAAAAAGATACCCTATTTAAGGACCGAGAACCTCAAAAACCATACCCTATTCCGCGGCACGTACCTATATAGCCCATATATGGGAGTACCCCCCCCCCCCGGGTCCAAACCATAGTGTACTGGGCTGTGTAAATCACTGTGTGGAACATTTCGAGGAATATCTGACGTTTACGATAACGCACACACGTGAGACTTGTAGAAGTGTCTTCTTTAACATTGCATTTTCGTGACTTTACCTCTGGGTTGTCAGTTCAAATTTTTATTGCGTGAAAGTACAAAACACTACATACTCAGTTATGCCGAGCAGCAGGTTGCCTATGGCAAGCCGATTGTAGCAATATTCAATAAACCGATATTTCAATTCAAAGAGTCTATTTTAGTTCAATTCAACGCATAAATTTTGGTTCAACACTCAATAAACGGATATTTCAATAGGCTAGTTTCGAATTGTGCAGCAACAAAAGAACAGAGTCGAGGTTCAGGGGAATAATTTGCATTTTCTTTTGTTTTGAACAATACAAAATGCAAATTATTCCCCTGAACCTCGACTCTGTTCTTTTGTTTCTGCACAATAGCCCTTTTCACGGTTAGTTTTTCTCATTTGCATTACAAAGCAATCCAACGTGGATGCGAGACAATTTCGGGCTAAAACAACAAAATAGCCCGAAATTGCCTCACATACATGCTAGATTTCATTGTAATGCAGATGAGCAGAGTTAACCGTGAAAAGGGCTATTCGAAACTAGCCTATTCAAAGAGTCTATTTTAGTTCAATTCAACGCATAAATTTTGGTTCAATAAGGGTTTTTTTTGTTCAACTTCCGATTTTGCATTCAACGCTTTTTGCATTCAGTACACTTTGGTATCCTTCAATGCCATTGCTTCGGTTCAACCTTTTTTTTTTAATTCAACAGCACATTTTGCGTTCAACACTTTTTATTTCGTTCAAAGCGATTTATTTTCGTTCAAAGATTTATTGCACAGCGGTTGACCGAAACAAATTCGTCCCCAGTCTTCATAGAATTCTCACTGGCCTTCATAGTCCGCCATTTCCCCGCAATTTTGTAAAACAACGAGCAGTTGTCAGCACAAATTCTGCAAATGATCCCGTCGGAAAACTAGGAATGGCATGGAATTTGTTCCTCGGGTTGTGGATTCAGTTTTTAACATAAACAGAAGCAAGTCATAACTGACCATATTCTATATGGATATACTGAATTCCTATGATAAAGAGTTCTTCGGATAATTGCCGAAAAAGCTTTAACGGAATGCCTTGTAATCGGATTTTGTTTGTATAATAAGAAACCTTCAGATTTTATACAAGCATTAACATTTCATGAAAATTTAACCGATGCGAAAATTGCGAACAAATTAATAATATCAGTTCAGTCACTCGACATCCTGCATCTCAATTAACACAACTGAGTTGTGTCTTATTTCCTGACCTGCACGTTTAGTCAGGTCATAAATAGGGCTGAGAAAATCGCAGATTTTGGTCGTAAATAGGGTAAGGGTTTTGGGAAGCGGGCCGCACACGCCCTAGCCTGCAGAACAGACCGATTTGCGGGGCAGAGAGAGAAACGCGATACACAAGGTTCCGGCCACGAACGATGCCTGTTGCGTCGGTATACGAGACGACTTGCTTTTATTACCAAAACTAAGACAATTACTCTGTTTACGAACACAACTTTGAATTGTCTTGGCTTTGGGGAAACAGCTACAGGACATTTTCACTTCAAAAACAATGAAACAGAGGACCTGTTGCAGTGTTACACAACACGCAACTAAACTACAGAAATGATGCAAATTATCGCTTCTATCTTCTAACGATGGACGGCGAAAAGATACACCTCCGCACAACTCTCCAACCTTTTCAGTTTCAATGTAAGAGCTATGAATCCGGAGGAAATTTGACTTGTTCGAAATAGTTATAAACGCGTTAAGACCGAGAAATCTGTTCGAATCTTTGACCTCGGTGGGATTCATATGCACCCTTGTTTTTTTTTTCGCCGCGATTCAGCACCTAAATCGTACCCGTTTTTTGTCTGTCTGACCTCGTGGCTCAGTCGGCAGAATAACGGTAGATCTAATCCAGAGGTCGTGGTTTCGATTCCCACCGAGGGCAAACATTTTTTCTTTACCTTGTGTGGTTCCCTTTACTAAGGCTAACGCCCAGTGGGTTATTCACGGGTTCAATCACCAAGCACTTTAATTTACACTTCAGAGCTAGTCCCCCTTACAGTCCGTCGAGCAAGAAGAAAAAAATGCCGCGCGAGATCCTAGGAGATCCTAGCGAGAAGCACGCGAAAAGAGGGACACGGCCGAGTGCCGAGTGATTTTTCGGTGTGAAATTTCAATCTTTTCGCGTGCCTCTTGCCCACAGGATCTCGCGAGCCCAATTTTTTTTGCTCGCAGGTTTCTTACGCGTCTCTCTCGACGGACTGAGCGAAAAAGAGATTACTCGTAGTCTATATTCTCCGAGGACATGGCAACTTTTAAAATTGTGCAGGAAACAGAGGGAAGCTGGACTGGCCCTGAGACGGCCATTGTACGCGGTGTGAATATCCCGAAAGCACGTTTGGACCCAAGCTTTAGGGAGGACGATTTAGATGATTTTCAAACGAGAAAGGATGATGTGTTTGTTGTCTCCTACCCAAAGTCAGGTAAGTATCGGAAACCTACATTGCCTGTGTCACGGCCTCCCCACTCCGGCTGCGACACAGGTTATCGAAAATAAACCAAGAAGGATAAGCTACTGCTGAGACATATATTATGTTCGGGCACACACACTAAGGGACACGTTGCGGGAAAGTGAAACGGGAACTAACCCTTTCGTAAGAGTGTGCACGTAGAACGCATATTGCATGGACAGTATGTAAGTTGCTGCGCACGCGGTAGATTAAGGCATAGCCGGAAAAGTGTTGTAACGTGGACAGTTCGTAAGTCAATGCAGACGATGCAGGAACAAATTGACCTCAATTTAAAATCTCGCAGCTTCATGTCTCACGAATTCAAACAAGCTTAATTTTATTCAACAAAACATGTTGTAAACATGTTACCGTTGAGGGGACAGTCGCTGAAGCCGGCGAGTGCCGAAACATGTACACGAGGTAAATCTGTCGCTGCAGCATAACCCCGTTTCATGTCACGGCCTAGCATCCGTCGACTACAAGGGTTAGTCGAACGAAATTGGCAGGCATTCAATTTTGCAATAATTTTGGTAGTTAAATAGCGAAGACATCTAGAAGTTTCTCTGGTCATCTACAGTATATATATATAACTGAAAATCTGTACTAAACAAACAACTTTTCAGGTAGGCTACGAGTAAAAATGGTCGCCCGAGATCCCGTCTTTTTTGTCGCAGGTTTCTTTCGCGTCTCGCTCGACGGACTAAGCGAAAGAGGGTCCACTCGTAGTCTACCGTTCAGGTAAACACATTTTTTGATACTCCTATTAAAAAAGGATAACAGTCACGAGATAAGTACACAACACATTTTTCGACCTGAAGTCTCACACCGTCAACTCTGAAATTCTAAACAAAAGCTACTTAAGATCATCCCTAGGGCTTGACATTTGACGTGCATTTTTCTGATTTTTTATAGAGTACTCATCGAAGAAGAAGAAGATGCATGTTTGTAGGGATCCAGTTCGTAAAATATAAATCAAAGTGTTAAAAGAGCGTTGAGTATTTAGTTATGTCAGGAGCCATAATCAGGGACGGAGACCGTAAGTCTTGAGATGCGCGCGGACCCATGATATGGGACAATGGGACAATTTTTCTATTTTTAGAACAAATTGCGCCATCCTGACGTCATATATCCGCGCTGATCCACGCACGTGTCTCGGGCTCTCGCGTGGATGTTGTCACGTTGTGTGATGAAATGGTGAGAGTTGCGAGATTCTCCTTCCGATTTTTCACATGCAGCGATGACAGGGAATAAGGCAGAGAAGAACCAGGGCTCTTCTATGGACTTTTATGCTCTGATTTAATGGAAAAGGTGTGTTTTTCAGGGTCGAGAATTTATTTAATTTCGTGCTGTAAATGAATAAAATCCGTTCGCCGGCTAGTTATTCCCATAAACTTTTGTGTTTGTTTTGTAGAGAAAAGTTCTGTAAGAAAACTGTTTACTCCGGTATCGAGTTAATTTGTGAGTTTGCCAAACAATGCTTTATCATAACCAAAACCTATGTTTGATAGTTTCTTGTTGTTTCTGCTCGTTTGGCGAGTTTGCAAAAGTTTTTGAAGGCAAGTCTGACGCGTACGAGTAAGTTTAGTTCATTTGCATAGTGCAGCGCGTGCACTTTCAAGTCCGAGTCGGTGTTTTCAGATTGTGAACAAATCGGGAAAAAGATTTGTTTCGTTGTCTTTTGTGCTGAGATACTACAACAAATTTTACCAACGTTCACCAAAAGGCTACTAACATCATGTGTGTTTCTTTCACATAGTGAAACTTTACACTGCCAAAAAAAAATAGACAGGGAGTTTTGATTCAATTGAAATCTTTATTCGAGTTCATTAAAAGCGTCATCGTAACTTTTCTAATTATTTCTACTGTATTCACATATTTTCAGCTAAGCTTTTAATATGTTCTCAAACATTAGTCAACCTTAAACATATTCAAAAATTAGAGATATTATATGAGTTCGATGTACGTTTTCACACCAAAGTACGAAGTCCAATTTGTCATGTTTTACTAGCTGTGCAAAACACGCATCGGCGGGCGCTCTCATTCACTGCTCATTCATCGACAACAGAAAATTTATTGGATTTTTACACAAACAAAACTAAGCAGCATCTACGGACATAAACCTATTGTCACTTATTGGACCTTAACGCTGCCATATCCAAACATATCCAACTAGTTTTTTTTTCTGTGTTGCAAAAAAGCTGTTAATCTTCTTCATATGTGAAATTTAGAGTGGAGTAATGTGAAGTTCTTGTAAAAGGAGCAACGGAACTCAACTTGGTCAGCGATATAAAGCGGGACATACCTAAATTCGGCACTGTCTTCACTCAAACTGGAGCAACTTACGGCGAAAATACTTCCAAAAAATTCCAACAGCCATAAAGGCGTTGAGTTGTGGGCCAAATTTAAAGCATAAACGATTTCGGACGCCATTTCCCCTGCGCAACATCCGCGAAAATCCTCGCAGCAATGTACGCGCGTGTGCCGCAGGCGATGGCGCAATTTGTTCTAAAAATAGAAAAATTGTCCCATATCATGGCGCCAACCCCATTACTAAAAATGGAGCGCGCTTACGTTCTCCGTCCTTGATTATGGCTCCTGGTTATGTATGATGTTTTTAGGGTAGGCTTACTAGGAATGAGAGACTGTCAAGCCAGCCGATTTAATTATTCAAGATGCGCTGGTTTCCAAACAAAGAACGCAACTGAGCCGAAAAGTTGCAAAGAAATAATTGAGGCGAAGCCGAATGGGCTATTGATTCCTGGCCCTTGAGGGCGAAGGGTCTAATTGTTTTACTATCATCCAACTAGTCGGACAGAAAAGGCAATAATAAAGTATTATATTAATCAAGTATCGGACACGTCTTAGTTGAAAATGGTTTATACATCCATAGTGCTCTTGCCTAAAATCGGCTCTGATTTGCTGTTTATGGAAATATCAATTTTACTGATTGGTCGTCCGTTAAGAAATGTGTGGCCAAAGGTTCCATGGCGCTAGGGCGTCTGGGGCCATGTGCCCCAGAAAATTTTGCAAAATTGAAGCATCTTTGCTGCGTTTTCTATGTTTCTAGCCGATAAATTTAATGTATCGATTGGACTTAAATGATAATGCGTCTTTAACGTTGGCAAATTAAAACCCAACAATAGATTGAAACTGCCCACACTAAGCACTAAGCTGGGTTAACCGGACCCCGGCCCATGATTGTCTTTGATTCCAATGTTTTATCTTGAACTTAAAGAAAGTGTCAGGTTTGGACATCTGTTGTGCATTTAAGTACCACAATCTTCATTTATACATTTCAGTTGTGAAATCGGCATTGGTGTATGATGATGCTTAAATTAAGCTATGGCAACTCATTCATAATAAGGTTCCTGCGCAAAAATGTATCAGCCTGCAAGGGGAAAAAGTCCGATTTTCTAATTGTACAGAGCATCTTGTGAATAAGAATTCCACCAGTCTTGTAAATAAAAAAAAATATATAAAAAAATATCGCAATGCGTTTTGCCAAGGCACGGCTTTGTCTGCAGCTTGTGGTGTGCGTTTGAGGAGGTGTACAATAGTTCGAAAATTATAGATCAATTGCTTTTATAGCCTCTTAAAGATCTATGGTTTTCGAAATATTGTACATTTCCTCAAACGCATGCTGCAGGTTGTGGATAATGCCGTGTTTTGGCAAAACGTATTGTTATATTTCGAAAACGATCCACTCAGTCCGAAAAAAAAAAAAGAATTCCACCAGGGCCTAGAAAACAGCAGTACACTGAAGTGGCTGCCGAGGTGACCTTCAGGCAGGCACAGTTCGTCAGCCTGGCAATGGAATTCACTCTACAGGAATTTTTTTTTTCACTTCTTCTTTAGACATTTTTTTTTCTCTGGCACCTTCCCTTTCATGATTTTCATTTGTATTTTCACCACCTTCCCATCACTTTTCTAATGGTCCGTTCCTAACCTGGGAATATGGCCATGGCCCAGCAAGCTCTTTTTTTTTTCTGAGTTCATGGATATTTTTCCCTAATAAAATAAATTTAATAAACGCCTGATGGCAGGTTACTGAAATTCAAATTAAAAAAGGAAAAAGAAAGAGAAACAACACAGCTCGGAAAAAAATGGCTTGGCGCAGACAAATTTTGCTATGTAGACTGTCTAAGGCAGCGTCCATACCAGGGGCCCGTTCCCCGAAGCTCCCGGCAATTACCGGGCCCGTGAACAGGGTTAAGCTGTTTTGTTTTCCGTTCTAGATTGGAGTTTCAAAAGGCTCGAAAATTGTACCGTAAAGTTATCAGCTAAAGAAACGAAATGAACTTTATTAGAGGCCTGAACACACCCTACTTTTCTTGAGGCTCTGATTTCAAAATCTGATTCCGGACCCGTTAAGTTACCGGGTCTTTCGAGAAACGGGCCCCTGGGGTCCGTTTCTTGAAGCTCCCGGTAATTACCGGGCCCATTAAGATGGGAGTTTCAAAAGTTTTGAAAATGATACAGTTAAGTTATCAGCTAAAGAAACAAAATGGGCTTCATTAGAGGTCAGAACACGCCCTACTTTTCTCGAGACTTTGATTTCAAAATATGATTTCGGGCCCGTTAAGTTACCGGGCGTTCGAGAAACGGCCGCCAGGCCACTAACCCGTCACGCCACTAACCCGTCTCGAAAGCGCTCTTTAGAAGAGAGGAATCTGAAATCGCCCGCTCTTTGGTTTTCGTGTGAAAAGGAAAAACGAGCTTTTCGAAAGCGATGGCGTCACGATAATCATGTGGTTTTGCTGACCGAGGTATCTTCAAGTAATATATCAAACACGAGAGACAGTGTTTCATCGGGATATCCAAACACCGAGAATTAAGAGAGGTGGAAATACGACGAGCAGCGGAGTATTTTTGACGAAATTCGAGGTGTTTGGATAACCGATGAAACACTGTCTCGAGCGTTTGATATATCTTCTCTGTCGAAACAAAGACTAAACAGAGCTTCTATAGCATAGTGTGGACTGAAGCATTTGATTGCAGTGATTGTTGCGTTTTCAAGTCCTCCAGCTTAGTGTGGATTGCGCCAAAGCGACATCTCGTCATCCGTGCTGAGACAAGATTTTACCCCGAGACAGAGTATAGAAATCAAACAGTTTTGGTCTAGAATAGGGAATAATTTGCCGGAAAAGTGGCCAGTGTATCAATAATTTAGTCTTGCCAACAGGCCTCGTTACCCAGGTTTCTATAAGAGAATTTACAACTCTAGTGACTTTGCAAAATACTGGTTTAATGAGTTAGCGTATGTTGAACTACGATAGTGATAAGGTCTCTGCATGGAAAATAGTTAGTCAGGGATAGCATGGGGCTGGGAAGTCAAGCTTATCATGGCCCAAGGGTTTCGATACTCTTTCGTTAAGCTCGGCTATTTCTTCATTGACAGGACGACCTGGATGCGAGAACTTCTATGGCAGATTTACAACGACGGCTCTATCAGCGACGAAAATATTGGAAGTCGAGTTTTCTGGTTCGAGAATCATCCTATACAGCACAGGGGCGAACCTGATACTTCTGAGTCATCACCAGACTCCAAACCCGTCATCGAGCTTCTCCCCAGTCCCCGTTTGTTGTCCTCGCATCTTCCTTATGACGTGATTCCCAAAGGCAAAGACGACACTACGACTTGCAAGTACATTTACATCGCACGGAATCCTAAAGATGCCGCAGTTTCCCTTTACCACTTCTTGTTATTTTTTCCTGAAATGGGCGAGTTCACGTGGGATCTATGCGTGAAGTTATTTCTCCAAGGAAGACGTGAGTGCTTAATTGCTGCATTAAGGACGTTTGCGCGAAAATTTTCCGGCCGATAATTTTTTTGAAATTTTCACTGCAGTCAATTACTTGTGTCAGAAATGCAAAAAAAAAAAAAAAAAAAAAAAAAAACTGAATTGGGATCAGACTTCGTTTCATAGATAAAGCGTGTGGAAAACTACCCTGATTTTGTCGGAAAAACTGGCGCACGTAATTCACCATGGTCTGCATGGCTTTTAGTTAAAAGTATGGAAGATGAGTCAACGGAGGCGAACGATCAAATGTTGCCAACGTTTTCACAAAACTTTTAAGAGGCATTTGAAACCGCCGGAGATAACGAAGAACCGAAAGAAGGGAATTCGATGGTACATTTTGCAAAAACTTCCAACTTCTAACGATAGATTTTCTTCATTTTTTCCCTAAACGTAGAAAACTGGTAAAGAAAATGATCCATCAAAAGAAGAATAGGAGTCATTAAACGTCCCAAGATCGTTAAATCTAGGCAAGGGTGTAGCAATGGCCATGTGCCCAGCCATGTGCACATCATTGTTCATTTTATTACTTAGCACGCACATCAATGCAAGAAGTGGCATGTGAATTTTCGTGCGAATTACGGATGCGCAGAGGCAATTAGCGTGAACGTCCTTATTAATTTCATGAACTGACTTCCAGCAAAGTGAATAGTCAGCCACTTATGTAACTCTCCTGGTCTGTGTCGTCTCTCCAACCAAAATAAAAATAAACTTTATCTCGAAATCCTGTTTAACTGGATGGCCGCCAGGTCATCAAACGACCAAAATTACACTTTTCGCGTGTTCTACTGATACTCTTCGAATCTCATTGACTCACCCATTGTTGTCAAAATCCCACTCGAGGCTTATAAGACCTTGTAACCTAAATGTCCCCGTCGTGCCAAAAAGTGGGACGCGGCTTATAAGAGGGGATTGAAATTATTCGTAGTACCTGACTTAAGGCGTTTTTTTATTACCGAACCAAAGTAATTATTTCAGTCACAATGGACAACAGACAATGAACCAATGAATTCTACAAGTAAATGAGCGCGCGAAAAACGAGGTGTGCGAGCGAATCATGATTGGTTTTGGTTAAACCTGTAATCCTTGAGAGATGTTTTTCCCATAGATGATAGTCAACTTGGCTATAGGACTCGTGCTCTCGTTGCGAATTATCTTTGTACAGTGATTTTGCTGGAAAATATAACGCGCGATCTCACTGGATGTGTATTTTTATTTTTAACGTGTAGTTGTCACATACATTTTGTCGCCTTTATTTTTTAAAAAAAGAAACACCAAAAGCGAACTCATGCTTGCACAGATTGATACAGTGGACAAAGACTACTGTAAAATTGTCTCATGAAGTCTTTCAACTTTAGAAACGATAAGAACCTGGGGTGTCTCATATCGGAGTGGCTTGTGGGACAGTTACTTGGGTCAGAACGAAAGATGAGAAGCTATCTGATATATTGTCCCCTTTAACGATTACAAAAATTACTGCGGGATGTGACTCGCCCTTTGTAGATTTCTTTTCGCTTCTTAAATGGCGGCTGAAACACATGTGAAGTTTATTACTCTTTGTACTCTGGATGAGTTCCAGGTGATAGATGCACCATGCTAGCTGCCCGGAAGAGACGTGTTTATCAAGTTGTTACAATATAATAACCACTGCCTGTTTTAGAGAATTATTTGCTTTTAATTGCATAACAAAGACGGGCAAACAGCTGGCTCGCGAAACGCGACGTAACGTTTTCGTTTCTTTGTTTTCTCGTTATTTCACAGTGTTTTACAATTTGTGGTCTGACCATGTTCTTGGATGGTGGAAACACAGAAACGATCCTAATGTGTTGTTTCTGAAGTATGAAGACTTGAAAAAGGTATGTCACATAATGGCTGAACTCTCTATCGCTTGGCTAATATGGCTAAATGTAATGTAGGCTAAGTTAAACGCAAGACAATGCTAACCAGCAGTATCTCCCAGGGTTCTGGTGCGGGGTGGCCGGGAGTTTTGTGCAGGGGCCCCACATGGCTTACAGCTCGGCTTCGAATGTCAAGTCACTCGCGTTTTGTTAATGCTGTCGGATAGTTCGCACTGTTATTTTATTCTCGGCCCGCCCCTCCCTCTTGTCATGGTAAGTACGTGTTAAGTATATTTGTGTTTCCACTGACTAAAACGTGCTATACCGTAACCGACCAATAGATTGTAGATTCAAATTGTTACAAACTCCAATGAAAGGGTACATGCATATAATTAATTGCTGATGTAGTGTTTGTTGCCTTTTTTTTTAATTAAAACAAATTCTCCTTCTTTCTTTCGAAGGATTTGTTTTCCAGTGTCCAAGCTGTTGCCGAATTTCTCAACAAGCCTTTGTCAAAAGAAGTCATGCAACGGATTGCACATCAATGCTCGTTTGAAGAGATGGCTAAACACCCCGATACATATAAAGTCTTTCCGAAACTCGAGCTTAGTTTCTTACGAAAGGGTGATGTCGGCGACTGGAAGACCCACATCACACCGGAAATGAGCGAAAAATTTGAAACTGAGTTACTTGCGAAAGTTAGAGAGCAAGGACTCGAATTTGATTAATGGCAATTCAGAATAAATTCATTTTGATGATTTATGATGAAGATTATTTCGAATGAAAATGAACTGTCTTAGTCACAGAATTCAAAGAATTGAGGAATTAAGTAATATTAGTACCACACTTTTTATGGGCTTATAGGGAGAGATGTCGGGAGAACACAACTCGAGAAAAGCTTGTACTGATCACGAGCTGTTTTTTTTTTTGTTTCTTCTTTTGCTAAAATGACAATACACACATGACATAATGTTGCAACAAATTACAAATATAGTGCAAAAAGAAGAGAGGTGTTAGAATATTACAAGCAATATTTCTGGCTTTCAATCGTTGTACGAGTGTTTATACCTTGGGGAAGGTAACATAGCTCACGCCAAGTTATATGTCTATTT